>WAAG01012890.1:73793-152915 GCA_013390105.1 Tichodroma muraria | reverse complement strand
TGGACCTCACACAGTTCCAGTGCCCCGGTTCCAGTTCCACTTCCTTGGCAGGGCAGTCCCTCCTTCTCTGGGTAAAAAACTTCTCTAAAGAGGCAAAGGAGAGGTTTGTCTGTCCTGTATCTCCCCAGCTTTTCCCTCTTGTGGAGGGGGCAAGGATCCAGTTCCATGCTTGCAGAAGTAAGAAACTGAGAGCTTGTTTCCTGATATAAATGGGGGAGGAAATGTCTCTAAGTTATTTTCAAGTTGTTAAACTGTTGTTTGCCATTAAAATTTGGGGAGAAAACTATTCCCTTAAAATTCCTGCTAGATGAGGATTTTGGTGTAACCTAATTCAGTGCAGTGTTTATTTTCTTTGTGGAAAAAGAGGGTCCTTTTTTTCCCCCATATTTTGTGTGGTGCTTTCCCAAAGGCACCTTCTTTCCTTGGACTTGCAAATATAGACTTCTTCCTTGCTCATGCCTAAGAATATGGAATACTTCATCCCTGCCTTCATCTTCTTATGCTCTCCTTCTGCCAATATAAAAGTATTTTATGTCCCTGAATATACCATGTGCTGCTTTCCCACACCTCCTGCTAAGAGTTGCTTGTGGCAGTTCTCCTTGGAAAATATATTCTTATCACCCAAGAAGAACTTCTTTTCCCTGAGTTATCAAGATTCTTTCAATATAAACTGGTCTTGCTCTGTCTCTCCAGCAGTAGCAAGTGGTTTATTTGGTCAACTCAGTTTGGAGCAATATAGAGGTAAATGTTCCCAGCAGCTGAGTTACCAACGGAGGAGTCTGTGTAATGTTGTTTTTAACTTGAAGCTTGTCTTCATTTTACCTATCTGAGATGAAGGTCCTGTGATGACAGAAGATTTTTGATAAATAGACACAGTGGGATTGATCCCAGTTTCTTTACAATTTCAGATAGATTGAACTAGAAAATAATTCCCTGTGAAAAGGGCCTTGATGGGTCTCTAAAATATTCAAAGAATAGCTTCTGAAGTGCCTAAACACCGTTTGGAAAAAAAATATAGGTAGAAGTTTTCATGAGAGCTTAACACAGATGAAACAGGGTTTTCAGAACTGATTGGCAACAATGCAGGTGGCTAATTTCTTTGAAGTGTGCTGAACATTGAAGTGCTTTGAAAATCTGACAAGATGTGTTCATGTCAGTTGCTGCTCATTGCTGAGTGAGTTTTAATTTGGATGTTTGATGAACTGGCTTAAGAGCAATGGCTACCTAAGAAGCAAATAAACAGATTTATTTTTGCTTTCCTTTCAGATGAGATGCCCAAAAGAAAGCTCTTAAGTGAGAATTTCTAATTTCTTGATTTGTGATTTGATTTTCAGAATATCACTTTGCTTTCTTGTTGTCACTTTGCACACTCTAACTTCTAAAATAGAGGCTAGTTCTGTTTGTGTTGTTTAGCAAATTCTGACATAGTAGGAATTCCAGTGGCATCTACTCTCTGTGAGCATGGCTTTCACATCAAGTTCCTCCACTGTTAAAATTTGAAGCTAAAATTCAGTTTTATTTTTATGTTTACAACCTGAACTACAAGGTTTTGCATTTATTGCATTCTTAACCTGCTGAGATGCCAAGAGACTGCCAAGATATGATTCACACAACTGAGGTTTTGCTTACTTGACTATATCAAAATAACAGCAACAAAGACCAAGCTCATCCCTGACGCAGGGATGCAGGGGCTGTTCTGCTGAGGAGTAAGCAGAGCTCGTTAGGGACTATCCCCATGCAGCTGCTGCTGCTTATTGGAGAGTCAGAACTGCTGCATCCAGAACAGCACCCAAGGGCCGTTACCCTTCACCTTCTAGAAATGTAAGAATTTAAAAATGCTTGTCTGCAGGTGGTATTCTGGCACCTGGCTGTAGGGAAGCATTGAGCTTCTGATGCTGGAGAGAGGAACAAGTAGTTGGCGCCTCTAAAATTCAGGCCTTTGCTCCTGGTGAGCTGAAAGAAAACCAAAGACTGCAGACTGATCTGGGGAGCTTCAGATTCTTGGAGATAACAGAAGGTTTGAGGGGAGCTTTGGATCAAGTCCAGTCTTAGCTGACCTGATTTGCTTATTCCTAGGCAGCACATATAAGTCTCTGAACATCCCTTGTTAGGAGTGCAGACTACATTTCTGGAGCAGCAGCTTCACACTGTACAACTAGCACCTTTTTTTTTTCATGTGCAACTGGCCTGAAAGTTGGAGTGCCCAACTCTGCTAATTGTATGAAACTCTTTAATGTGATACTGGAGGTGTTAAACAATCGTACCTGCATTAAATATGCTGTGCTTATGCAAACGTGGCATACAGATTGCAAGTTGTAAAATTTATCAGGCAGACTAATTATTTAAATGTGAGCTATAGGTTACATAAATAAATAGCTCTCCCTCAGTAAATGGTAAGGTGTCATGGTGTTAACCACGTGGCTTGTAGCAGAGTAGAATTAATGTTAACACTTCTGTAGCTTTCTTTCTCTGATTACTAATTCTTTCGATGTTGGTAGATGAACTGAATTTATGAAAGTTTTGCCTGCCCTCTAGGTCCCTATTTTGTATTCCTTGTGCATTGCAGCTTGCTTTTGACTCTGGCAGCAATGTTGGATACTAAAAACCATGGATAGCTCAGGCTGCCTGCTCACAACGTGGGGTGAAGCAGATCCAGACCAAACTGGGGCTTTACTGGGGCAAGATCTCCACTCCCTCAGCTCCTGCAACCTGGTCATCCAGCTACAAAAGCAGCCCAGTTACAATTAGCAGAATTTATATCTTACAGCAATGACATAGAATTGCATATATGCCAAGAAAATAGAGATCACTCTGGTAATGAATCAAGAGTTTGCCGTGATGGGCTCCTGACATTTTGCTGTTACACATGTGCTGCAGAAAAGGTGGTGCATTTGTGTTCAGAGGCACAAAGTGATAATATGCTGCCTGCAACTTTTGAAAATGGTTTTTGAGTGCAGAGTTATGAAAGCTCCAGAAAATCCTATATGAGAGAAGCAGCTCTAGCTAGTCAGAGAGAGTTTCATTAAAGTTTCTTGCTGTTATTAGTTTTAAATTCACTTATGTCTCCTTCAGTTTCATTTCCGGAGGCACCTGCTCTGGTGGTTTTCTGGCAGAAGCACTGCAGAGGGTGGGGAGTGTTAAGTGACAGGTTGCATATTCCTCCTTGGTCTCCTAGAATTGCCTTTTTTTCCCTTCCAGTCATGCTAATTTACGCACAGCTTTCATAATGAAGCTTGAGCAAGCATCCTTCCCCATCTGCCCCAATTCCCAGTCCTTTTCTGCTGCACCAGCCGAGTTGCTTGATTTCACAGAAGTGGAAGCCGCTTGTGTGTTTCACACTTCTCTCAAGGGGAGTCTGTGGGTCTGATCCTGGCACCTTCAAGAGCTGTTCTGGCAAAGCACAGGGAAGGAGCTGAGGAATGTGCTCAGCCATTTGCAGGCTCCCAGCCCAGAGGGTGCTGTGCTCTCCTGCATCGCAGGGAGCCTCTTGCCCACCCGTTTCATGGTGGATTTAGGAGGAAGATCGCGGTTTCACGGCATTCAGCAGCAATGCCTGTGTTGCCGTGTCTCCGGAGGAAGCAATCGGATCAACTCCGTTAGTGCAAGGGATTAAAAGAAGCCAGATGCTGTCTTAATGGACAAACATACGGCGAAGTCGCAAACTCGGCCTTTTGGGGAAATTGAAAGCAGTTTAGTTCAGGTTCAGCTTAAAGGGTTGGGAAAGAAATTCTCTATTAGCGTCAAACCAGGCTGACAGTGCGCTCGCACCGAGCTCGCAGATGCTCCGCAGCCGCCAGGCAGAGCCTCCCGGTACCCGGCGGGGGATGCTGAGCAGCATCCCCGGGACCAACCCTCAGACTGGTGCAAGCGGGGCACGTCTGCCCGATGTGGGTCTCCGCAGCCCGAGGCAAACTCCGCAGCGCTGCTGTTTGCACCTCACCCCGCCAGCGCCGGCTGGGAGCGCAGTGGGGCAGGATTCGGTCACCTTAGCAACCTCCGGCCATCGCTTCTGGAGAGCCCACTGCACCAGGCTCAGGCCAAGCAAATACTTTCCCAGCCCCCAGAGGAAAGGGAGAGAAAGGGTCAGGTTGTGAGCCCGAGTTACGAGCTGCTCGCAGCTCTGATCCCAGGGCAGCAGATCAGCATTCAAGGCTGGTGGTGGAGCTGTGCTGAAACCCCTCACGGGTAACCTTTGTGTTCAGTAAAAGTCCAGGTTGCTCTGCGAGTCTTTTCCTAGTCCATGGAAAGGGAAAAGACAATACTAGTGATTGCAGCTCCTTCTGTTTACATTTTATTCTGTGAACAGCTGCTGGTGAATCATGAGACTGCTGTTAAGGTACAGTTTCAAGTCCTGCATAAAGTTACACTGTTTAAATTTATTTAAATTCCTTCATTAGTAAATATTTCCTTCCTTCCTTCCTTCCTTNTCCCTCCCTCCCTCCCTCCCTTTTGTTTTCTGACCAGTCTGTATGTCATCAAGGTGTTGAGCTGCAAGCACAGAAGGCCATGCAAATAAGACCAAGGCAGATGCACAAGTTTTAAACTCTTTAATTAAGTTGTAGGGCTTCAGAGGAATTTGGCTCCAGTTTCTGATGCTTCCATGCCCTGTCTTCCGTTCCAGTGTGGGTGTTAAATCGTGCAGAAATGGACCGTGACCTAACTTTCATGCCAGTTGATCTGGCTGTAGCTGGTTTTGTGTAACTAATTTAAAAAGATTGATTGTTGGTTAATTACATTAATGAACTGAACCAACATGGGCACAGACCAGAGCTCAGCAGTCTCCTAAATAGTCATTAAGAATAGACATCTATCTTTTTACCTGCTTGTACAGCCTCCCGTTGGGTGGCAGAGTGTGTGGAATGGTAATTCTGAAGGTTAAACGACTTAGGGACGTAATCACAGACTGCTCACCTCTGCTCCCCCTCTGCCCATATGGCCCTGCTCGTCACAGTCAAAGCCCATTTGGACAAAGTGTCTGTTGAAAGGTCTCCAGGACAGCAAGTCTGGTGGTTTCAGCTGGGTTCCTGGCAGACTCCAGCGTGTGTTACAAATCCACCAAAGTTCCCTGTTGAAAGGAATCCGTGGATTTAAACAATTTTGAAATAACTTCTTTCCGAATTAGGGTAATTCATGTTTATCGAGGTGAAAGTGTACTAAGCAGAACAGTTCACTCTTCTCTCTAGCCAGCTCATGAATATGAAGGAAGATTGAATCAATAATACATTTCTCTAATTAAATTGGTAACTTAAAATGATCGAGTTCTTGTTGTAGCAAGTGGTCAATGGAAGATGCATTTCTGTGCGTTTATCAGTGCTGGTCTTGCAGCCATTCACCACGCTTAGGTGGGAGGTATGCATATGTTACCTGCCACAAGAGGGCTTACAAAAGTACTTTAAGAAGTTAAAGTGTTAATAAAATTAATTTTACTAATAAAAAATTATCCTTAATTTATTTTAATAAAAATTTTATTAATAAAAATTTAATACAATTAATTATTAATAAATTAATAACATGTTTGAGAGAGGGATATTGGTACATTTTCTAACTTAAAATATTACACAGTGAATAAAGGCAATGGAGTGCATTTTATTTGCACTCCCTTGGTGAAGTTTTCTGGATGTACTATTATATATCCTTTGCCATTATTAGCATATCTGTTTCCCAGATTTGGTCAAACCAGGAAGGACTTCAGCTGAAGTTAATAAGCGTGTTGCTTCTTGAGCAGAAGGAGAACTGAAGCAGGGCTGGACATTATGAAAGACAGTGAGAAAAATCCTGGTTATTTGGGAAGTCGATAATGACAGTACTTTTGCACTGGTAGCCTGGGAGAAGATGTTGGTCTGTATGTTGTCAGAATCTTCAGAGGTGCCAGTGCTGCTGCCAGGGTGCTCTGCAAAGCCTGATCCTACGGCTGCTGGAACCAAGTTGTTGTTGCAGAGATTTCAGTCCCCTTTGGGTGATGTTGCAGGTGCCCTATGAAGTCTGATTTTCAAGGAGGCTGTTTTGTATCCCAAATTCAACACTGAGTGGGGGAAGTAAATCAAAGAAAAAAGGGATTGACCTGCAGTCATATGCTACAGGCTGAAAACCTGCTTTCTTCATTTTCAGCTCACTCACTGATATGTCATTGAAATGCTTTGAGGTGACAAGGGAGGAGACAATGCTGAGGGGTTTTTGGAGACTGTACTGCTTCCCCAATGTCCCAGAGGCTTCTGTGGACTGTTGAGGGGTGAACACCTGAGTGGTTGCACAAGGGATTTCAGGCATTTGTTCATGACACCTTAAAAATACTTTAAATGAGAGGCAAAGAAATTGTGAAATTACGCATATGCAAATAGCGTTAAATTATGGTTTTATGTAAGATCTTATGTTTCAAGCTAATTGAAAGACAGAGGCCACTGCTGCAGGAGAAAAATATGAAAAAAAAACTATACTGAAACATAAAAGTGTTTCTGATCAAGTAAAATTCTGTTTCTGTTGAATGTTTTATTTTGTTCCAGTCACATAAATTACCATCTTTGAAATACTAAAACTCCCACAATCAGCTTTTTAAAACAGAAAATAATTTACATTTAAAAGGTTTAACTGAAGCAGCTAAACCTTAGTGATGAATGTGCACATTCGGCAATAAAACAGGGAAACAGCCTATGTTTTGGAACCCGTAGCTGCTATATATAATTTTAATATTACAAAGAACTAAATACAGTCTAGTGAGTGCTACAGTGTGCACTGAGATGTTTGCTAGTTCCTGGGAAATGTATTCTTAAGGGTGTAAAGTACTGACACAGAGCTTTGGAAATCTCCTTTCACACTGATGGATTCTGTGATGAGAAGCAGCGTGGCTTGAATGCATTTTATCCTCCACAGAAACTTATGGCCATGGTCACATTGCCACTGTCAGAAACCATTTCTTTCTCAGTGCAGTAGCACCTCTCTTCCATCTTGTGGTGGGCTGACCTTGGCTGGACACCAGGTACCCACCAAAATTATTCTATCAGTCCCCCTCCTCAGCTGGACAGGGGAGAGAAAATACATCAAAAGGCTCATAGGCAGAGATAAGGATAGGGAAAGATCAATCACCGTTTACTGTCATCGGCAAAACAGACCTGACTTGGGAAAATTAATTTATTACCAATCAAATCAGAGTAAGGTAATGAAAAATAAAACCAAACCTTAAAACCACTTTTCCTCTACCCCTCCCTTTTTCTTGGGCTTGACTGCATGCCTGATTTTCCCTCCCTCCTTCATTCCAGTGGCACAGGAGTATGGGGCTGTGGTAAATTCATCCTACTTGTCTCTGCTGCTCCTTCTCCCACAGGGCCAGCAGTCTTCATGCTGCTCTCCTGTTCCAGTGTGGGATTCCCTCCCAGAGGAGACCAGTAAACCTGCTATAGCATGGGCATCCATGAGATCTCAGCCTTCTTTGGGTGTCCCCTGTCCCACTGTGATCCTCCATGGGCTGCAGGGGCACAGCTCCCTCACCATGTTTTGCACCAGGGGCTGCAGCAGCTCCTGCTGCTGCTCTGCCTGGAGCAGCTCCTGCCCCTCCTGCTCTGACCTTGGTGTCTGCAGGGCTGTTTCTCTCACATCTCACTTCCCTCTCTGGCTGTAGTTGTTTTTACACAGGGCTTTTAAATCTGCTTTCCCAGAGGCTCCACCCCTGTTGTTGGTGGGCTCAGCCTTGGCCAGTGGCGGATCCATCCTGGAGCTGCAGGAATCGGCTCCACTGGACCTGGGGGAAGCTTCTGGCAGCTTCTCACAGAAGCCAGCCCTGTGACCCTCTGCTACCAAAACCTGGCCACACAAACTCAGTACTCATCTTTAAGTAATGAAAGAGGAGACAGAGACAGTATTTTCATTCTGCAGGAACCTTGTCCTCATCCTAGAAGAGATTGCAGCAGTTGTCTAAAAGGACCACAAAATAGCCACAAATATTAGAGATAATGATTTCCCTCTCAGAATAACTGGTATGTAAGGCTTGTCTCCCCCCTGTCACATACATTCCTTATTTATCTTCTCTTCCTCTTCCCTACTCCCTGCATTAAAGGGGGGTGGGCCATTGCTGCTGTAATGCTCTTATTCCCTGCTAGAGCAGAGAAGATATATTTTAGTTTTATGCTCTCCTCAAATGTACTCAGACATATGGAAGAAATATCTTACAGGTGTTTGTATTCTTGCAGAAGCTCCAGAGAATTGAAACCCCTCTATATTCCAACAATAATCTTTCCCTTGACCTAATGTGCTTTATATCTCATGTGGGAGACCGAGTCCTGCCATTACTGGAGTCAGTGAGAGAATGGGTGGAAGTTTCATCAAAATGGGGATGAGACCCTGGGTGTTAATTGTGGGGCTGCAGGGCCCCATCGTGGGAGAAGCTGTGCACAGCTTTGTACAGAGCTCAGCCCGCTCTGACAGAGCCGCGTGTTCCTTGACATCTGCAAGATTGCCCGGGGGATTTGGTCCTTCCTCTTATTAATATCAGAAAGTAAATTAGCTTTATATTGCCCTTCATATCAGACCTTTGAGGGGTCTCCTATTCTTTTAATGTAGCCTGGGTCTCTGAGGGGAAAACCCAGTAAAAGCACACCGGTGTGATGATTAGTAAGCACTTTTTATATAATTACAGTGTTGGCTTCTCAGGGGGGAAATGAAAGTTTGTGCTGTCCCTTTAACAGGACAATTTGATAATCCTCTTAGCATTTTCTCTTTTGGCTGATAATATTTCACACAATTTTACTTTGTAAAATATTCCTAAAGGGAGGCTTAAGCAATAATGCACAGATTATGGAAATGACTCTCATTAAATATAAGCAGAGACTTCAGAAAAGCCATGAACTGCTTCGAAACATGTAACCCCCATTAGGAGCTTCATTTAAATGTTTATTCACAGAGCAGTAAATGTTTATTATAGAACATTTTATTGAAACATAAATTAAAGAACCCTAATTATACATATCACAAGTATTCAAACAATATGCATTTATCAAGACTTAACTAAAGATCAGAGGTGAGGGGAAATGCAGTTGTGCTTTCATCTGCATCTCAGCAATACAAAATTTGCACATATTATTGCCATATAAAAATTCCTGGGCAAAGTGACCCTGATGGAAGGCAAAGGCAAAGGCACAGGACCTCAAGGCAGGTGCTCTCCAGCCATCCCTGAGCATCTACCACCTTCCAAAGTGACTTCAGAGGCACCTTCACAGGTCATTCCCATCTGTAAAAAAAGGCTGGGGATTGCCAGGGTTTTGGGTTGTTTTTGCAGAGTAATGGTTGCTGCTCCTGCAGATCTGCCCATCCTTCCCTCTGAGTGCTGTAGTGGGGATGGACAATGAATGTGATGGTTCTTGGCCTGACCTCCCTACCACCATGCATGGACCCTCATTCCTAGACTTGCAGACCAGCTTAGAGGTCAGGAAATACAAGTTCAAAGAACCAGCCAGCCTTTATTTCCAATTAGTTTATTCATTTGTTGCCTTTCAGAGGATCTCTTAAGAGATGTTCAAGAGATGTACATTCAGATCACCACTTCCAACAAACAGGCTTACTACCCTCATTATTGTGCCAGTTTTCTTGGGTTTGGGGCTGAAGGGGAGGGGTTGGCACTTTTGCAAATGCTAAAGTTGCCTTCAGCCATGGAAGTTATAACTACAGATATCAAGTGGGTTAAAAAATCTTTCTGTGCTTGTTTTCATGAGGTCTACATCCTTTTTCTAGCTCACCCACAGCTCATTTCTTTAAACTTCATAGCAGTTGAAGACGTATGCATTATTTATTGAGAATGCTGAATCTGCACATTTCTGAATCTACATGTTTAAAGATGTACTCTGCTGCAAGTCCTCCACTTGGTTTGGCTTCTGATACGTTTGCAAATTCTCTTAATTTTGTTGCTTTCCAAAGTACCTGCTTTCTGTGCTGAGCAAGTATCTTGATGCTTACTCTTCCAGAGGCAAATCCATGGCACAAGTGTTAGTAGGGATATTGCAAAGCTTTATTTTTCCTCCTCAGGTTGCACAGCACAGTGTGATGCAGATGTACACGAGTGTCAAAGGGCCCTCACACTCCAGCTTGGTAGCACATGGACAGCCTGTGTGACCTTCTCTCCCAAGACTTGTTCCAGTTTCTCGTTTTCTTTCTTTTGCAGTCTCTTTCTGCACAACATTTTTGATTCACAAAATTTTGACCACTGCCTTCATTCTATCAATAGCTTCAACCCTCCCTGTTTTCCAGTGGCTCTTCTAGTCCATCCTCATATCTGTCTCTGCTGTTTCCTCTGCTGCTGCCCTGGGCTTCCTGAGACTGACGTGGATTTCCCTGTCCTTCCCTTGCCAGCATCGATCTGTTCCCCTGCACATCCTGCTCTCGAGCCTGGCAGTCTGTGCCACTCCTTTCCATCCGTATCATGTCCTCATGCTCCTCGCGGTAGCGGGAGAGCAAACCTCAGTTTTGTGTTTTAATAAGCCAGAGCCAAAGGTGCTACAAGAGTCTGTCAGGCCATGCAGCCTCCCTGGATCTGGAGCAATCCTCACCCCCAGCACAGCAGAGCTGCCAGCTGGGGAGGAGACGCCAAATCTGTGCACAAGGCTTTAGTAAGGCTGGGAAAGAAAGTGCTGATTCCTAGAAATGGGGCAGTTTTGTAGGAAACAAATGGTTTTGAGCAGTTTACTGTCATGTTTTATTATTTTATAAAAATTAGCTCCTTTAAAGTGATCTGTCTTTGACTAATTTATAACTCCTGATGGAGAAAAAAAACCACCAGTACTAATGCTGGCAATAATTTTGAAGGCTGTGAAAATTGAGTGTTTTAATTGTCCAAAACTCTTTTCCTAATGTTGGGTAGGACTTTTTTAAAATTTTTAAATTTGTTTCTCCATATCAAACCAATGTAAGACTTGGAAAAACATCAAGAACTGATAAATACTCGCTGAACAGAAACTGTTTTCCCACGAAGACGTCTTTGCCAGGACTTGCAGGTCAAGGGCCCTGGAAGTGGGCATTCAGTGCCTAGAAGGAGCAGTTGCAGGTGTGCCTGTGGCTGGTGGCACGCTGGATTTCAGGGGCAGCAGAGGGAGTGCTTTCTGCTAACGAGCTGTGGATATACAGGCAGGACTTTCCATGGAATAACTTTGTAACAGGGACAATTGAGCAGTTAATCAAGAATAGCAAACAAGGGCTCCATGGAAGCCCAGTTTACAGAGAGGACAAAATTGCCCTATTTTTCATGTGGCTATCTCTGTATTATGGTTGATTTTCTTTATCGCCCACTAACAGTCTTACTTGGAGAATGGTTATTAGTTTGGAATTTCTACAGTTAATCTGGTGGTTTAGAAGAAGCACTATCACAGCCTCCCATAGGTAGCCCCTGTCTCTGTAATGGACAGGGCACTTTGCAGCAAGTGAGGTCTGATCTGAAAACCACCATCCCTTTTCCCAGCGAACTGGCTGCTGAGTGTCTCCTGGCCAGCTGGTCTTGCTGCCTAGAGCTGCTGATTGCCTTCCTGCCCTTCCTCCTGCCTGGCCACAACCACAGCAGATCATGGCTTTTCCTGTCCTGCTGCGCCATGAGACCGTGGAAACCCACAACTGCCCACAAGCTTTGACTGATGAAAGAATGGCAGATAACAAGGGGAAGGATAAAGCTGCTTTATAATATATAAAGAAAGGCATCTGGTTTTGCTGCGTGAAGCACAGCTAAGCCATGTTCTGCTTTTGCAGGTGTAGGGGGAGCAGCCCTTCCTCTGCCAACGTTCTGGCAGCCCCCTGTTCCTCAGCGTTGCGTGACCCTTTGCCAGCTTTTATGTATTCATGCTGTAAGGACATTTATTGCTAATAGACCCTGGGTGCTGAGCAGCCCATGTACAGACTATTATCTCCCTTACAACTGGAAGCTGAGCTTTGTTGCTCTGCTAACCAGCACAGCAGCTGAGTGAACACAATATAATGTCCATGAATTATTGCAGGCAACGCCTGTGTCCTCCCCAGTAGTGTGTGGCAGGGTCATCTGCTCTTCACTGTTCTGGTCTACCTGGGAAATCTCTTTCAGTGTCTATTTTTGTCTAGTATTTTCACTTTAAATCCAGTGCAGTGGTGACACATTGGTTATTTGACCATAATTCAGTATATAAAACCAGCCGTAACCAGGAACATTGCTTTCTGCATGGCCTTGAGTGCTGAAGTAAAACTCACCTGACCGGAATGCTTGTTTCTCCCAAAACACATGCTCCAGGTCTTTTGGCTGAGACTTTCTGGGCATTTTGCAGCCCTGGTTCATTGGGAAACAACTTTAGTCATGTAATCCCACGAATGCCTGTGACGTGGCCAGATTTTGGCAGTGGTGGGATGAGCATGCTCCGGAGTGCCCATGAGCAGGCCTGTGCTCCCACAGTCCTGACTGGAATGCCATGGAGCTCATCAGAGCATCCTCTTGCTGCAGCAGGAGGACAGAGGCATCACACCCTGGCTCTTGCTTGTTAGTTCCCCATGGCACTACAGATTTGTTCCTTGCGGTACATTTTCTAATGCTCTTGTCATTCTGGGTATAAAGGTCTTGAAAAAAGTTCTCTTACAAGTGATTTTGCATCACCTGATAATTCTCACCCTTCGGAGTTTCTCAAACAGATTTAATTTACAGTGCAAAGCAGTGCAAAACTGTCGGTGTAATAATTTTAATTTTGAAGTTCCTATAAAATCCAGCTCGCACAGCCTCCTTCCAGCTACTGCTGTTCTAGATATCCCTGACTGGAAATCTTGCCCCCAGTATCAGAAGCAGCTAGCAGGGCTCAGACATCTTTAACTCACACAGTGCCCCCCACCTGGGGACTTCTGCTGCATCCTCCCTTTGCCACTGCTGTCTCACCCAGCGTGTCAGTGTCCTGCATCAGTGCCTGATGAGCCAGGAATGGAGCTAAGCAATGCAAGCGTGTGCCTGCATTTTTCTACCCTGATGTGGGTGATATTGATTGGTCCATTAATGTAAATGTCTTGGCTGTTGTGTGTTGCTTTTCTTGCTTATTAATCAAAATAATGCGAAATGAGGGGAAAGCAATTTTTTAGGAAAAAAATGAAATACCATCAACAGTGATTGAATATAGCCTGCTGGAATGTGATGGGCCTGTCTGCCACCCACCAGGCATGAGGATCCCCACAATAACTGGGGAAAAAACCAATTTTTGACAATTTTGGTCAATGCTTAGATGTTTTCTATTCAAGCAGTGTTTTGATGGAAGATTTACCTAAATCTATTTGTTTGGTTAACACAAAAAACCAACATCCCAGTGTTTTGTTTGCATCTGGTATATTTCAGTCAATTGCAAATGGTTTTTTTGGATGTGCAGGGTTTTGTTTTGCTTGGAAACAAACGAAAGGAAACAGCTTTAATTTGTGGGCACCTTGAAGTTAATTTTGCTACTGCCATTTAGACCTCCCTGTAGCCAGCAGTGGATGCGAAACACTGAGGCATAAACAAAACATCCAGGACGTGAATATTCCCACTGAACCAATTCACAGGTTGGAAATTGAGCTGGTGCTTAAGTGCCTTGGTGGATTGAGGCTTTAGCAGTAACAAATAGTACTAAGGAGTGAAAATGATCAATTAAAGATCTCCTAATGAATCAAAGTATCAGCCACTCTGAGCTGAGAAGGCTAGAAGCTGAAAGGCAGATTAGAGAAGGTGTGAAATCTCCCTGTTCGTGTGGTAGCCACAGCTCTGCGCTGCTTGTATTTCTTGGTGAAACTGAAGAGAAGGGAAATATGTGAGACACTGTTGCTGATCCTGCTTGTTTCTGCTATACAAACAGAGAATCCAGATGTTTATTTCTTTTCCATGCACAGGATTTAAAAAAAAACAACAAACAAACCAAAAACAGATGACTGGAAAAAATTATTCTCTTTTAAATTGATTATTGTTACCTTAAACCTTGGGAATATTCATTTGTCTTGTGATGCAGGTGATGGATTCTGCCATGCAGCCTGGCAGTGTGTGAGAACATAACACTTGTAGTAGAGGTGACTAACCCCTGAGAACATCCCCACCGATGCCAAGTGGCCCATATGCTGTCATAAACACTTTTTCTTCTTTTTTTTTTTCACGCTGATCATAAGAGCCCATTTTGGGTAGAAGATCACATTAGGCTCATTCATTACCTGCTGTGCTGGTCTGTGCATCTGCAGTGCAGCATCTCTGCACTGAGCTTTGGACTACATCCCTGCGTGTTCTCTGACATTCCAAATCATCTGTCATGGGTATGCAGATCTTCTCCCGTGTGCATCCTGGAGCATTCTGCACCAGAGATAAAAATTAAGCTTAAAGGTGGCTGAACTTCTGGGGAATATGGTTCTGGGGAATATGGTTGTTGATAGCTGATATCAGATTTTATCTATATCATCAAGAGAAATTCCTGCAAATTGTTGCTTGTAGCAAAACCATCATTCCTTGTAGCAGAAGAGAAGGAAACTGACAGGCAGATGAACTGACTCTATTCTTATGAATAAATTTAAAATCTAATGAGAACAACAGGTGTGAGACAGTAGCGAAATTTTACTGTATCCCTGCAAACTTTAATCTACGCTTTTATTTTTCTTGAAAGCCTGTCCAAAAGCAAAATTTCAGGCCCAGGGCTACTGAAGACCATCTTTAAAGTTGCTTTGTGATTTTGAGCAATACATCATACGAGCAGTGATGTTCAGATGATACATTGCACTAATACATCACAGGAACACTTTCGCTCTTATGATATATTAGTATAATACACTATCAGAACACTATCACTGATATATTACTCAAAACCACAGTTTTTGACCCTCAAGATTCACCCTCATCTCTAGTCTGAATGCACTGAAAGCTGTGGATAATGATAAGAATAAGAAATCACATATTCGGTTTCTCTAGGGTAAAGCTGAGGAAAAAAATAGTGTGGTACCCAGAATATTTCATTAACTGAAACATCCTTGTGTTTTCATTTTATTCTCTGAGCAAATGTTATTATGGATAGAAGCTAACACAATATAGGTGTGTTTGAATTTTCTTACAAATAGCCTAAGAAAACCCTTTTTGATTTCAGATTTCATTATAGACTTAAGCCATGCTTTGAGAATGTTTCAGTGAGGTGCAGGAGTTTCAGCTGATTTCTACCTCATCAAATTGAATCAGGTGCAAGCTATCTAAATAGTATGCAAACCATTTGGTGCTATTTCTGATGCAGTAATTTTTTTAAAAAAAGGATTTGTGCACTATCTAAAAAGATCTGAACATGCATAAATCTGATCTATCACTCAGATTATTTGCTGCCTCTCCTCACTGAGGTGTTGGGGCTTTTTTCCCTGAAGAATTATTTTCAGTTGTTGTTTTTCTTTACTCGAGAGTGAAAGACAAAGGAAAAAGAGAAAAGAATGCTTTGCAATGTTGTTAGTAACTGAATTTACTAGAAATTCAGAAAGTATCTTTCCCGGTAGAGTTGGGGTCTTGAGGATCTTGCATTACCCTTCCTTTATTGTATGAAGAGAGTGTCAGAAAAAGAAAGGTAATAGTAGTAACACAACATTAAGTTGCCAAGTCATATATCTGTGTTCTTGCCCATAGTTTTGTTTGTTTTCCCCAGATCACGTCATCACTTTTGATGAAAACACATCACCATTCACCTCCTTCCAAAAGTGGGTAACCCAAATCTGCCTGTGCAGCTCAGCCTTCAGCTCTGCTACCCTGTGGGCAATGGCCCTGTCCTCTAAGGAGAGGGACACACTCCAGGCTCTGCCAAACTGGGCTCAGAATCCTTGTGCCTAGCAGGTTTTGGGCCACCTGGCACTCTGTCCCTGCAGATGTGTCCCCAGCATGAGTCTTGTGCCCCCACAGGCTTCAGTTTGTTGTGTTCGGGCTACAGCCTCCAGGGAGGGAAGGAAACATTAAAGTCTTTCCAACCTTGTGAGGGGCATTGTCCTCTTCTGTCAGCCTTTCTACCCACGTGCTGTCCGTGGTGTGGTAGCAGCTCCTCTGTCCCCAGACAGGGAGCCCTGAGCCCAGGCTGCCCACACGAGCTCTCCACCACATCCCATCTCCAGCACCATCTAATTCCCATCTATTCCAAAGACACAACACTTAGCTCCAAGGGACATTGTTATTTCAAAGCTGTGGCTAAATATGTCTCTGACTGACAACTATGAATAATTCCACAGAGCCCCTAAACTTCCAGACATTTCACTCTGAAGCTCATATAATACACCAGGGCTGCTCTCTCATATTTTTCATCTTTTATATTCTCCAAAGAGTTGAGATACAGTTATGGAACAGGTTAATGTATTTTCCTCTGAAAATAATGCTGTGGGAGCCTGTGCACGTTTCCTGTGTGTGTTGAGAATAATGCTGACAATTCAGAAGAGAGAAAGTCATGAACTTGATAATCACCATTATTTTGTTTCACGTTTTCAGCATGTTCATGTCCATGTGCTGCCAAGGAGGGCTGGAGACTTCAGCAGGAATGATGATGTCTACGAGGAGGTAAGAGTTACATTCCATTTCTTCTTCAGAGTTGGTTTTGCTGTTAGTAAATTGTCTTAATGGCCCAGGCCCTCCCATGGGTGGAGGGACGGGACCTCTGCATTTTCATTGCTTGCAAAGATCCTGTGACAGCACCAGGATCTATGCTGGGATTTCCTTGTGAGCTCCCTCTCTGAGGGAGGATACAGTTGAGACCTCTGGTACTTCAGTCTGTCACTGCACACAGGGTGCATCTCTACAAATAGTTGTGTTCTCTTGTTTTGAGGGCACGGGGGAAAAGGGTGACCACATGGTCAGCCTGGCTGCAGGGAGGGTGTGCTATGCCGGCTGCTAGCCTGGGGTGCCAAAGCTCCCCCTTCCAACCAGAGAAAACACAGGCAGCTTGTTACGACTCAATCACAAATTGCCTTCTGGCCTGGTTTTTGTAGGGCTTTGCTCAGCTCTGGACAAATCACATTGTAGCCCCAAAGATGAAAATTAAAGAGCAACTCTGCATATATATGGAATATCTGCGTGTGTGCAGATTGTGCAGCAGAGCTCGGCTCATGAGCTCTTCCAGTGTGACTGAATCACTGGCTTTTGTTTAATGAACAATTGTACTGGCATTAACAAAAAAAAAAGTTTTCCCCAGTTTGACAGCTGTCACAATGATTCTGTGAAAAAATCTCTCTACTGTTAAATTTACGGCTTGTTCTTCGTGGGTTTGGTAGGACTCTCTATCTGAAATATGACATCTCCTTCTCTTTCTGAAAGTAATTAATATAAACTTGTTCAGTGCTACTGCAATACCATCTGCTTGAAAGAGACATCATGACATTTTCTGCTTTTGTATTTTTTCCATTGTGATATCTACATGACGAGAAGTCCCCACTCAAAAAAAATGGTGGCGTGTTTTAAAGTTTTTCAATTACTTAACTATGCAAAAATAGAGAAGAAAGCATATTACTGACAAGTTATATGAAGTGTAGTGCCTGAAAACCCCACTAATAAGGGTAAAACCTTAATGAGACTGCTGAGCAAGGAGATCCAATGGAAATAAATGATGGCAATCTTTGCTGGTGTGGTGGTTAAAAGCAGTTGAATGAGACAAAAGTTATCACCAAAAGGGCTGTCAGGCACTGGAAAAGGGAACTGGTGGAGTCACCATCCCTGGGGGTATTTAAAAGATGTGTAGATGGGGCTCTCAGGGTTAGTGATGGCCTTGGCAGTGCTGGGTAAATGGTTGGATTCAGTGATCTTACAGGTGTTTTCCACCTAAATGACTGGGTGGTGCTATGATCTTTTATGATCTTTTCCTTTTCACATGTTTTAAGGGGTTTCAGATGCTGCATCAACCCATCCAATCTCTTTCCTTTTCTGTCATATTTGCAATTCCATTTGCTTCTTTTTTAACACAATTTCTCCCTTGTTATAGCTAAACAGAAACAGGCGAAACTCTAATGAACTAGACTATATATTTAGTGCTGTTAGATGCAAAAGGGTGGCAAATTGGGGAGGAATTTCTTTTTTATTTTGTCATTTCCAATTATAACAGTTGTAGGTGTTGCTTTTAGCAAACAGGAAGCATAAATATTTAGACAAAGATGTGACAATGTATCTTTTAGCAGAAGAATGTATAGCCTCAGAGTCTAACTAGCTATTCTTGAACACTGCAGAACTAACACACTTTTGTACAGACTGTATGTGAAAAAAGATTTATTTATTTTTTACGATGCCAGGGAAACAAAAACACATTTGCTGCTATAAAAAGTTTGGTGCTGAGTTCTATCACAGTCTGGATTGAGGATGGAGGGACTTCAGCAATTTGCTATCATAAGAGAATAAAGCTATTTTGAAAAATGAAAAAGGGACAAATTATTGAAAATACAGCTGACTTTGGAAATAATTTGGAGTTTATGTCAGTACAGCAAAAGCATTTTGATATAATGCATCTCTATATGATGTCAGCAGGTCATATCCTTTTGACGAGAAGATACTTTAAAAGATTTAGGAAAATACATAGATCATGCTGGGGCAACAGGCTGGAAATCGATGAGGGATAAAGTACCATTAGGTGAGCTGTAGGTGCTGGAGAGAGCTTTAAATCTATTTTTCATGAAATTTGTACTTTAAAAATCCAAAATCTGTTCATAAACGGCACTTCATTTCCATGTATTTGAGTGATAGATGGAGTTGTAGTTTAGGCAGCAAAGACCACCTTCCAAAATCATCCCAATGGCCTTTTCCTTGTAAAATGTGACATGGAGGCTGATCAGCCTCCCTCAAACAGTCTGTGCAATTGTAAAGCACACCTAGGATAAATTGTGCATGTTGCAGTGCCTGGTTTAACTACCACAGCTAAAGGTTTAACAGCAATTGGGAGCAATTTTCACAGGCTCCAGGTCTCAGCTCTGGCTCAACATGTCTTTTGCAAACCCCTTTCTATCTGTAAATGCTCTCCAAGCCTGGCAGTTGTCATCTGTATATGCTCAGCAGATTGCTGATAAATCCCACTGCTCTTGGTCTCTGACAGTGAAAGGAATGCCCAGATGCTGAGACATCAGTCCTCTTAGGAGACTTCTGGAGTTGAGACAGCCAGAAAGTGCTTGCAGTCTCTCACTGTGTACTTAATTTCTCCCATTCAGTTTTGGAGCAACCACTCATCTGATGGAAAAGGCAGAAGAAAGCATATTAGGTTGTTCCCTAACTTAGTCTGTTTACTGGGCTCTGAGATCTTCAGGCTTTTGGCTATGAAAATGGCCTGTTTTGACACAGCCCTGTCTAAAGCAGCTTCTAAGTGGAAAGTGTATAATTAAAGGTAAGGTGTTTCTTAGCACTTGTATTTTAATCAGGTGTCTGATGGACACCAACTGGACAACAACCATCTGTTGATTTCTGGATATATTTTTAGAACTGTAGTGATGGAAAATTAATTGTAGAAGGAATAAAAGAGGGGCTGACATTTTTTTCACATCATCTTCTGTAAGGTATTCCTTGGTAGAATGTGTCACTTAATATTTTAGGGTTTTTTTACCTCAGTTCATATGAAAGAAGTCACTTTGTGATTTTTCCAAGATACAAAGAGAATCACTAATAGTAAGAAAACATCTGCGTTGAATATTTTAGATGTATTTCATCTGCATCTTTGCAGGGCTTTTTCTTGTATGGGTATTTCCTGGGAAGCGTTAGCTATCCACTCTCTGGGCTCACTGTAGTGGAAAGCTAAAGCTATAGTTTATCAGTTCTTACATTTCTCTGAATTACAATTATTTGGAGCCTAATCCTGCAAGTGTGCACATGCCAAAGTTAAATTGGTCTTACAGTGTCTTTTATAGGATCAGGCCCTTCATAATTTACTCTTGCTAGATTACTTTTCTCATCTTCATCTTGAGTAGTTCTTATTCATTGATTCACTTTATTTCTTGGACAGCAGAACAGTAGCAGCTAAATCTGAGGAAAAGTTTCCATTGGAATAAGTCTTTATACCTCTGTGTTTTGTGTTTGGTTTGAAAGAGATTATATTTCACATTTTTTAATCAAGGAACTTAAAAGCCTCTTATAAAGTAGTTGCTTGCTTTGAAGTAGATGAGTTCTTTGCTATTATAAGGGCATGTCACAGTGACTGATAAGAATTTGGTATGAATGAAGATCTTTACTGTAGAACAGCCCCTGTGTTGTTGCAGTCAGCACAAGTACTGCAGTTGTTGGAGGTCATCGTGTCCAAGACATTCAAGAACATTATCCTGAAAAGTCTCGGCACTTCCAGGCATCTGTGGGCAGCCCTCATTCAGTGGATGTTTGAAAAGTCCATAGCACAGCCTGTCCCTGGTCACCACTGAGTGGTTAGCCATTACTGCAATATAAATAACATTCATCATCCTTTAGGTTGGCAGGTAATAGCTGTACTGGGCCAGAGACGATGGGGCTTTCTCAGAAAGGAAGACTCAATCAAAACTCCGCACTCCTGTTATGAGTGCTGACCTCAATAAGTTAATTTTGAGGCTGACACCCAGATGGGTAAGGGCAGCCTGGCCTCTCAGTGAAACCCTGAGCATCCCTGGCATGCTGAGGTGAGTTTTGTGATGCACACCCCTGTTCCTCCCCAGAATCTGTGTTTCACTTGGTGCCTGCAGCCTCCTGTAACAGATGCAGCTGCCACAGCGGTGTACATCCAGGGCTGTGCACACGGGGCAGAGTGCCCAGCCCCTCACCAGCCTTGCTCTCAAGCCCACCTGCTTTCACTGCCTGTCTTCAGTTCCCAGCCTAAACTGGAGAGCACTGAAAAAGGGGAAAGCGTAAAAGAGAGAGGTTAACCCAAACCCCTGTGTCTCCATCTTCTTCTGCCTGCCAGACCTGCCTCGTGGATCTCTTGTAATGAACCTGAGTGAAACTTCCTACTGTGAGTTCTTCAGTAATTTATGAGATTTTGTAAAAAGCCAGCCGAAGAATTCACTTCATGCTATCCTACTTCCCCTCTGGCATTCAGGCAAGCAGCAAGAGAGTCACTTAGGGAAAGATACTTTGACTTAGTGATCTCATTCAGCACGTTATGTTAAATCATTTCAGCAAGAATACCTATTAGTAATCATTTCCAGTTCCAGGAAGGATGAAGGAGGCATTTTGGCATATGAGTCAAGAACCTGCTGGGCTGTTTCTTCAGGCTGGCAAAACATGGGAACTGTGGTGAATTCAGAAGTTTAGTCAAACAAGCCTGAAGTGTAATTCTCCCTGAATGGCTTTGACTGTGACATGCCATCACTCCGACCTGCAGACAGTGTCCTGCCTGCTGCTGGGCTCTGAGCCTGGCAGAGGGCTGGAAACCTGCACAGCTGCACTGAACTCCTCAGGCTTAAAGGTAAGGTATGAAGTAAAAAGATAAATAAGCCCTCATCCAAGTCCTGAGAGACAAAATGGAAAGATGCCCAACAGCTCCTGTGAGCATCAGATTGAACTATTCATGAAAATTAATGGCATGCAGAGCTAATAGGCTGTTCCTTGGACTCGGAATGATATTGTACCTTCTGGGAACATATTGTAGGCTGCTGGGAGATCAGTCTGCTGCATCTGAACTCCCTTGGGGCTAGACCCTGCTCTCTCTGCACCCTGCACGGTTAAACCCATAGAAAAGGACACAAGCAGCACAGAATCTAACTAGTTTTGTGGGATGCTTTTTAAAGCTCTGGTTTTCCCAGGTACAAGTTTATTTCCCAATCTTCTGATGCAGCAGCAAATAAATTCTTCCCACTAGGATCTGGATTTTACCCTGGTCTCGCCAATATTGCTTTTTCTGACTGCAAGCATTATAGGAGGTTCTCCTAGCCTTTTCCAGTTGCTTCCTGAGTCTTGTGATATTTTAGTGACTCCAGCAGGGCAGGGCAGATTAACTATATGTGAATATTTCCAGCTGAGAGTATTGCAGTAGAACCTAGAACTGTGCCAGTAATTATGGTTTAGATGTCAAAAATGGATGGACAAAAAATCAGTTTTAGTTAACCTGAAAATTATTTTTTTCCCATCAAATAAATTTCCTTTTAATTTTAAACAGGCCAATTTATTTTCTGGACCATAATATTTTGTCTGATTAGGATTAGAAACCCCTTGGATAATGCTGGCATGCCCTGCAAGCTTATTCCATGCCCACATGAGGGAAAGCTGACTAATTTTTCAGTAAGGTCCAGTAGAGACATCCTATGGTCACATTTATCTCCCTAGATGAAAACCCCGTTGTTTGTGGTATTTTCTGCCCTTTCCAACCCTGTGAGGCACTTCTTAATTTGATACCTGAAATCTCTGAGACCTTCCTCTATGCTGTCTGTGTTGCTGCACTTACTTTAAGATAGCAGGATATCATGATCTGATCTGATTAAGAGCCATTTCATTCATTGTGATATCTTCCATAGGATCTAGAAAAATGGAAACAGCTCAGCTGTAGAAAGGAATTAGAAGTGGTTGAAGGTTTCCCATTAAGGCAGCCATCCCTCATGATCACAAACGTGCCCTTTACACCTAGGCTTTGTCTGGAAGGCAATGTACATTCGGCATTTTACATACCATGGATAAACCTCATTGCCCTCTACTCTGGCTGTCTCTGCGTTCCATCACTGCTCTTGATGCTTCTTACCCTTTCCTGCCTCAGGGATTTTACAATCATTGCCCTCCCTGGTTAAAAGATACTGGCTGCCAGGAACCACTTACATTTCATCTATAATATAGTAGATGCAAATTTTTTGTGACCATTGCGAAGGATCCTTGTGTAGGATGTTTATTGTGTTTAGCTTATGGAGTATTTGCTCTTGTGTGTCCATGGTGCACTTCATTGGCAAGTGACTCCAGCCAAGGACAACTTGCTGATAAGAAGATTAAAGTGAACATGGTCTCTGAGGCCTGTTCATGCTGTCAGTGCTTGGACTTGCTCAGACGCTTCCTGTGTATTCCCAGTCCTGAGTTAAAACTGTCTTCAGATCTCTGCTTATCCTCTGAGGCAGTGTAAGGTGAATTCATGCTGGTGGGGAGAGCATGCCCCATTAGTATCCTAGGTACTCAGCTTTTTGTAACTGATGATATGGAAAGCAAACAAACCTATCAGGGACCTGCCGTTTTCTAAAGAGAGATATTTCTTTGCCAAATTAAAATGCTGCCTTAAATTTCAAATGAAATGCTCCCCTGTTCTCTTCAAGGTTCAGGATATTGGAGCAGGTAGTTGGTAAGCACAAACCAAATCACACTGAAATCCAGTGCAGAGCTATTAAGGGATTAAGGCCATTCTAGAAGAGAAGCTGATGGTAAAATGAAGATAGAATGAGAGTGGGTATTACCTTTTGTTGCAACAGTTTTGACAGGAAAGCAAAGCAAATTAACCACAGACCTGTTGCCATACTGGGGGCAAAGAAAGTGTTATTTCACTTTCAGAAAGGAAATTTCAACAATACATTGCAGCAGAGTGAGAATTTAGTTTAACAGAGTGTTAGCATAATTGTGCACAATTTGGTTTAATTTAAATACATTAGGCACCATTGTTACTTTTCCATGTTACGGATTGACTTTGGTTCTAGGTTGCAGCAGTTTTCCTTAATTGCTTTAATCCTTGGACTTAAGAAAATGAATAATTTAAATTTACACTTGTTAAGTACACTGCTAATGAAGAACAGGCTTTAGCAATCTTTGGCGGGGCCCAAACTATACGTAAAAAAAGAAAAAGCAAAGAGAAAAGAAAAAAAGAGAGAGGGAGAAGCTAATCACCAACCATTCTGTTAATGCTTATTTTAATCATCTTGCCTGCCCTTGCTGGCAGACAGAGCCATTCGGCTGCAGAGGCAGGAGGCAGGATCGCCTCAAATGGCACTGATGTTGAGAATTGGGCCCAGGAGGACAATTTGACTTGTCAGTTTATATAGACATAAAGCTTCATTGTTGTGCACAGACACAACTGGCTTTTTAAAAGCCTATTTCCCTCCTGATGATGTGAGAATCTGCTCCCCTCTCTCCTACTGTTCTCCAGCCCTCAAATTTATTAGAAAGGGTTTGTAGCCCTGCTCAGTGTTTCTGTGGGGCAGGTGGGGTCCAGCAGTGCCATGAGAAGACCACAGTGACCGAATGCCCAGCTTTGAACCACAGGTACCTGTCAGGGCTGGGGGAGTGAAGAACTGTGACTGCACACCGGGTGATGTCTCCTCAGAGAGTTTTAACATACTGATATCCCTGATGGAATATTCTCTGTGGAATTAAGTGTGTGTTTTAAAACACACAGGACGCTCAGAAGAGAGTAGCTAACAGCATTTCCTTGGGGGGCAGAAGTGAAATATCTTCAAAATTCAATTAATTACCAGAAATGTATGATCTGTTTTCAAAAACAGCTCATGCTGCTATTTTGCATGTGCAGGAAACTTTTATCTTTCTGACAACTAAGAGTTGCAGCTTGCAAAGTGAGCTTACAACCTCTTTTGGCTGCCTGTGCCTCCCTGTGCTGCAGGGAGCCCCTGAAAGGGTTTCAAGTAGCGCAGTGCAGCATTTTTCCCATTTCAGCTTTTGCATCCTGTGAACTGGAGAAAGTGACAACTGGTGCCCACATTGAGCAGTGGCATTTACTGCTCCAAGGAAAAGAAAGCTTCAAAATCCCGCTTGGCTGAGTTACAGCCTAATTACAGCTATCCAAGCACAGGTATTCAAAAAAAAACAGGGAAACAGGGATGTAAGGCAGCCTTTGTCCCACTTTGCCCGGATAGCTACAGCATTGTATACAAGGTTGCCAAAGAATCCTTTCCTGCATTTAACTGCAAAAATTGATCATAAGTTTGTGGTAAACATATAAGCAAATCCAAGCAAATATTTGTGTCTTCCATTTGCCTACTTAAATTACTTTTGTGTGCTGGTATCTTGCTTCTAGGGATTGTAATCTCTGTAGAAGTGGGAAGGTATTGCAATAAATAGAGTTTTAGTGGGAGGCCTGGTTTAGAATTTCTCTTTTCCTTGAACGATCACTTTTTTTTTCTCTTTTTGTAAGGAAAAAGTCTATTCTCATTCATTACATGAGTGTCTTTGAAGGGGCAAATGCACACAGCTGCCAGGTCACGTACAGCACGGGCTCTATGCAGGATTCTCTTCAGCTGGAGCATGATTGGGAGCAGTAATTGAGATTAGCTCTGTAGGAGATGGGCTTCTGCTCCCTTCCTGGCTTTTTTCTCAGTAAAACAGTTGCATTTAATGCATTTATGAGTAGACTATAAGTACTAACATACTTTCTTCCCATACCCCTGCCATTTCCGTGACAGGCTTATTGAAGAAATAACAATACATAAAGATGCATAAACATTTAAGGTCTTTGGTGTCTGCTGCCATTGGCACATTCAGATTTTCTATTTGAAGATAATTTCTTTTCAAACTTTTACATCTGAAGAGCCTGTTTTTGAAGACCTTAGAATATATTTTTTTATGTATATAAATGAAGTTTCCTCCTGCCTCTGTGAGCACATTAAGTAACAGCACGTGTGGGTTTGATGCAGAGAGGTGAAGGGACCTTGTGAAGTTCTGGAGTGAGTCAGGGCAAAACTGCTGAGTGCAGATACATCCATGAATCCCTGAACAAGGAAAAGATGGATTGATCACCCATCTACAGCTACATGGAGTAATACAACATATGAAGGCCTTGCTTCCCTGTAGGAAAAGGTGGTCCTGAGGCAGCTGGTAGATGGATGTTCTCCCCAGCTTTGCACAACATTGAAAACTGGAATGACTCTCAAGAACTTTGTTTCCATTTTTTTTGTTTTGTTGGTTTTTGGTTTTTTCCTGAAGAGCAATACTACTGGCATTTAAAAAGTCAGATTGTCACGTGGTGGTGCACTGGCTTCATTCAGCCACGGCCTGTGAGCAGCAGCAATTGCTCCTCTCTGAAGGTGAACGCCTCAGGCTTTTTCATCTGAGGTGGCATATTCACCCAGCTGTAGAAAAGAGGGTCTCTTTTCAGTGGTGTGGTGTCTCCTGGCAAATGCTTAGGGAAAAAATAAGAATGAATATATGCATGAAATGTCCCAGCTTTTTGTCTCCAGAAAGGCAGATACAGAGAGTCCTTTGCCATAAGTGGATTCTTGGGTGGTTTTCTAAAGGAAGATAAGCAAAACAGACAATTGATTTTCAAAAAGAGTCAGATGTCTAAATGCCTTAAAGACTTTGGAAAAGCCAGCCCTTTATCCTCTGTGTTAGGTTGCAGTAGCAATATTGACACTCAGTAGGATGTTATTGGCATGTGATTTTCTCTTTTCTTCTTGCACAAGGGCATGAGGCAGAATTGCCCTCTGCTGCTGCATGAGAGAGGAGTTGTGGATTGATGTATCAGCACTTCGTGTTTCTGGGTTGTTCTCAGGAACATGTGCAAAAGGGAAATAACAGTAGAACAAGGACACTTCCCAGGTTAGATAATGTGCTCCACTGACATCCTTTACTTTGCTTTAAGAGTGATAAGTGTAATGAAGCTGAGAACAATCTGGTGGTTTTCCACCACTTTTAGCAACCTCTTGTCATTTTAAGCTGCTGATATTTCTTCTCAGGTGCTACCTGGTGATCCTTTTTATGTGTTTATTACTGTTGCTTCTTCTCAAGAAATAAATTTGCTGAGAGTAAAGAAAGTTGCTCATTAGGGCAATGTAATTAAAGGAAAAGTAGACATCATGCCAAGTTCCGTTTTCTCTACAAAGCACCACCTTGGAGATTGCCTGAAATTCAATTACTCATTGCTATGCTTATTAGGGAGAACAATATGCTGAAATGATCCCTGCTTCTAATAACCTTGTTTTCTACATGTGAATCATGTTAATACTTTTTGCTTTAGTGCCTTAATCACCATGTGTAAAATGGGTCTGTTTCTAGAGGGGGAATAGGGAAGGTGGACCACATGGTGGGTGTTCTCTGAATTGCCACTCTCCATGGAGAGTTTCTTATTTCCTGCTGGTCCACAATAATTTTGTGGCTTTTTTTGTCATTGATGTTGTTGTTTTGGGGGCGCTTTTTTTGTTTGGGGTTTTCTGTTTGATTTTTTTTTGTTTGTTTGTTTTCTTTTAATTACATGGAACAGCATTTATTAATAGATTACATCTTGATAACCAGGTTTCCTCTGGTGAAATGAAAATGTTCATCCTCTGCCTTGCTCTCTCCCTTTGGGGGAAGGAGTGTTCAGTATCTTTCATGTTTCAGTCTCTTTGTTACCTCATGGCTTCACCAAGATAAATAATTTCTGCAACAGGAAGCTGACATTAACACTTGCTAAATAACCTTGTTCTGATAATCAGTCTGGTGCTCAGTTTTCTTCCTTGATGAGCTACCCTGATACCTTCCTGCTGTCCTCCTAACATGATGTCTTCAGCTTCTGTGAACAGGCTGTTCCTACGGCCCCAAAAATCCTGTGTACCCCTGCAGGGGTGCTAGAGGGAGCTGTAAATACCAGTATCTGTCCAGGGCCTTGGAAGAGACCCGAAGCCACGAAGGAATCGTGATATACTTTCATCCAGCCCAGAACATAATTACCCTCCTTAGCTTCATGCGCAAGCCTTCTCCTCTAAACGTGCAGGAATCCTTCATTAATGGGGTATTCCATCAGAAATCTTAATCATGCTAGTAAGGACAGACGAAATTGCCATGGGAATGTGGGGAAATTGCCTGAGGTTCAAGCTCTGTGGTGGCCAAATTTATTTAAAATACCAGTAAGTTCCAGAGAGATTCTTTGTCAAAAATGCCACAGGCACTCATAAAATAGTGGTGTGCAAACTTCACTTTTGATCCAAATCATGGATGGAAGTGGCTGAATGTTGAAGATATCTTAGAGAGGGAGGGAAAGCATTTGTTCCTAAGCAAAATAGCTTGACTGGCAAAGCTTCACTCGCAGAGTGGACCTGTTTAATGTAATATTTAATGTAAGGCTATTTTCTCTTTGGTGCATGTCTCCGTCCCTGGAATTGTTCAGAGCCACATTGGATGAGGCTTGGAGCAACCTCATCTAGTGGAAGGTGCCCCTGCCCATGACAGAGGAGTTGGATTGATGATTTTTAAGGTCCCTTCCAACCCAAACCGTTCTATGATTCTGTAATAGGAAGAGAAGGCTAGTCCAGGAGATCGGTTCAAGTACCTCTAGTGTCTTATACATCATGTAAAGAGATGTATCATCATTACCAACTATGTCATATGAATACTAAGAAATTATATGTTATGCTTGTAACTTATAATTATATATATATATTATAAATTATGCTGTGTGTTCATCTCAGAAGGAAATACATGGCTGTACAGTTAACCATTCCTTCTCCTTTTTTCATGTCAGAATATTTCAGTCATTTTATGCAGAGCACAAGGGGACATGATTGAAAAGGAAAGTCTTACCCTTTGATGTTTATTTGTTGCATTATCCACTTTTCATGGATCTATTATTCCAGAATCCTACTGAGCCATTCATTGGCAAGTGGAAATTTCCACTGCAGCCAGTAGGGTATTTCTGCCTCTAAATCACTTAATTTGGCCCCTGATACTTAACTTGGGGCCAGATTATCAAATGTGTTGAGCATCAGCTTTCTGAAGGCTTAGCACCTCCCACTGAGGACAGATTTTCAAACTGCTCTACACAGAGCAGCTCCTGTTGTGACCCTTTAAGGATAGATTTGCAAAAGAACTCAGCAGTTCCATTTCACCAAGGAGCTGAGTCCTTTCCAAAATCTGTCCAGCTTTGCTTAATGCCAGGCTGGAAGATAAGGACTTTTGAAAATGTAGCTTTTAGCAAGCTCTCTGATGTGGAAAAGTACTAAGTTCCAAACATTGGGAAGGACTTGAAACAAATGCTTGCAAAGAGAAAAACCTCCACGTTTCAAGACGTGCCAATTTTATTGACTGATAGAGGGGCTGGAAGAAAATTTTGGGTCTGAACAGGTTTTCCCATAATTGCCCACTAGGAGGTTTCCTGCACATTCTCCTGCAGCAGCTGCCAGGCAGGATGCTGGGGCAGAGCACTGCTGTGCTGAGGCAGCACGGCAATTCCTGTGTTCTCAGAAATGCATTCACTTAGCAAAATGTGATTTGTAAGCAAAGTAGCACAAAGCAGCCATTATTCTTCTACCAATCTTTCTGGGGAATAAAATACAAAAAAAACCCCCAACAAAACAAGACAAAAAAAAAAGAAAAAAAAAAAAAAAGGAAAAGATTGAACATCTGAACCTTATAAAAATGGATTCAATTCTACTTTTGAAATGCTAGACCCAGGGTTATCCTTGCATGTACAGAGTAATTATTCTCCTTGTTTTCCAAAAGCCTTTCCTGGTGTGGCTAGCAAGAAAAGTCTCCACAGAACAGTTTGTGTAACCCTGGAAGCTTCTGGGTTAATTGAGTGAGTGTTGGTTCTTCACCTGAAAGTTATTGTAGGCAGGTGACAATGGAGGATGTGATGCAGAGAGGTTATTTCAGTATCTAAAATTCATGACTTAGGCTTTAACCCTAGGCAGCACTTGAGCTCGCAAGAAGGTAGCTCTGTTAGACTTTTGTGTTTCAGAAAACTGAAGCTGCACATCTTGCATGTGTGTTCTGGAAGATGGGTGTTTCCCTCCCCCATGGGAGCAGGCAAAGAAACACTAAAGCCTCGGCAGCCACTTTGGGACCTGGTACAGTCCAGTGCAAAACAGACATTTGATTTTGGTCTCCTGTGCTACAGGAGCCTTGGCACATACAGACTTCAGTCCTCTGAGACCCCTTGTGAACTTAGAATGTGCTTTTCCTTTGCTTATCCAGCCCCACTTTGGCATAAACTACTTATTAAAATAATGAAATAGATGTAAAAGAAATAAAGCAAAGGAGGAAGCGCAGGCTTGCTAAAAGCCTTTACTGCTGTCACAGGACTGTGCAGCTTCTGTGATTATCCCTTGCCTTGTTCAGCAGTGTATAATTTAATGATTGCATCCAGGGCATGCTATTAACTTTCTTTTCTACTTCTGTGACCCCAAAGCTCATTAGTTCTTTTTACTATTCCCCACTTGACACGTATGTATGTGTATGGGGAGGGCAGTGGCTAAAGAAGTGTTATGGATTTCATGTCTTTGCTTCGTCTGCCACATTATAGCAAATGACGGTTGATTAGGTCTTTCTATAGATCATTACCAATTGTTTTCTACCTTGCAGATGCTGCTATTACGACAAATCTATCATATCCTAGAGATCCTATGCAGCTTGTTATTTCTGTGTGATTTATTACACTCGCAGTAGAAATGTTGTTAGCGAACATTGGGGGAGCAGTGAATATATTGAGAAATATCAATGTATCCTCATGTTCTGGCTTGCAGTGACAGTCAGTGATCCATCTCACTGACACTTACCTTGTTAACATTTTGATCAGATGGCAAATTTGTCATTTTTCCTGGTAACAAGTATAAGTTTGTACAAGAATTGCAGAAACATGGGGAAGATAAAGGGCCCATCTCTTAGTTTTTTCCAATGTGATGTAATCAGTAATCTTTCTGGAAAATGAAATAATTACTCTGTGAAAAAGCTTATCCACTAGAAAATGTGCCAGTGTTAGAAAGCTCAGATTTCTCTTCATTTGAGGATTGAATGAGTTCTCTTTGCAGTCATTACTGACACATTGATTAACACACCAAACCAACACGAAATGATAATATAGAACAAAGAGGTTTACAGTCAGATTTCCTCTCCTTGATTGTAGTGAGGAACACAAAGATCTTGCAAGTAAAAGGGAAGGCATTATCTCCAGGAACAATGGAGTACAAAATGCTACAAACACAACGTTGCAAATTCCTTCTAATCCTCACACTCAAAGCTTTTTCTCAGCTGGGCTGTCGGCTCCGCAGCTCTCCCGTTCCAAAGAGTGGGCATGAAAGCTGTGCTCTAAACACAAGTGGGCTACACGGGGAAATTACAGCCCCTAATGAAATAGAGTCGTCCCAAAGAGCCAGAGACCCGTCTGACAGCCCAAAAACGTAGGGAAGGGGGCAAGAAAAAGAGTGGGATGTTGCCTTTGGAGAAATAGGGCTGTTTGCCATCTCTATGCATGGAGTTAAAAAGGGCTTGTCCATGCGAGGGAAATGAACGTGGCAGCACTGACACAAAATCATAGAATCAAAGAATCATTTAGGTTGCAAAAGTTTTCTGAGATCATCTAACCCAACCATTAGCCCAACACCACCAAGCCACCACTAAACCATGTCCCTGAGTGCCACCTCAACATGGCTTTTACAAACCTCCAGGGATGGTGACAACCACTTCCATGGGCAGCCTGTTCATTGTTTGAAAATGCTTTCAGTGGAGAATTTTTTCTTAATATCCAGTCTAAATAAGCCTGGAAAGAGGATGGGTGTTTGACTCAAACTTCAGTTCAGGACCAGAATAACCAGAATGAACTGTACACAAAGAGCCCTTATTTCAGGACTTGCATGAAAGTTTCTTTCATTCTATTGTTTTTTTTCAGTTTTATCCAGTGAAAACGTGGCTGCATTATTTCAAATGGCAAGTGCCAAATGTAAGCTCTCAGTCAATATGATGAAAAAACCAGGGGTCAAACAGTTCTTCATTTTAACCTGATAGATTAAAAAATACAGTCTGGGTAGATCTTGGAAGTACTTGGATGAGAGTTTAATTGAGATGATACAGCTTTTCATTCTCACCTTCACTAAATTACTTGGGAGGTCTGATCCTCAGCTGGATTTGGTTTCATCTTGTTGCTGCTTTTCTAACTTTCTTTATAGTGTATTGTCAGGGTGTAAATGCTGTGAACAAAGGCTCAGATTGTATTGAGAGTGCACACACAGAAGCTGAACACTGCTTCACTTGTGTAATTTTGGTCATAACAGGATAGCTTGGAATTGTTTAGTTCTTCTAATGTAATGCATAGCAATGCAATAGTTCAGGCATCAGAGAACTCGAGGAGCAAGTCTTAGTGTTCTGCATTAGTTTGAGAAAGCACAATGTCATCTTCTAGAAAGTCTAATTGTTATGATTAATATTTAGCATAGGGAAGTCTATGTGGAAGGGCACAAGTTGCATCTGCTCATTGAATTGAATGAGTTACTGATTTTTCATTTCCTTTTATTTTCAGCATCCCACTGAGTGGAAGAAAATATACAAGTACATATTTTCTATAGCAGTATCTCTTGGACTAAGGCTTTGCTTCTTACAAAGCCACTCCTCAGGTGCCTGGCCCAGGGGAGCAGGTGGGAAGCAGCACATTTTCTGTTTGCTGAATTGTGAGTTGGTACCTTTAGCAGTGAGACATTGAGGTGCATCAGAGGTGCAGCTGCACCAAACTGCAGAGACCAAACAGATGCAGGAATGGGGATGATGAGGTGATGGGAGACAGGAGTAAGCTCTGGAGAGGGGTAAAGCTGGCTTTACTTCTTGAAACCAACTCTGACAGGGCATCTCACAGGTATATTGAACCTGATGGCACAATCTTTCTATTTAACACTGCAGCACCATAATTGCAAGTTCCTGAAAACTCTGGTCACTTAATAAGTGCTTCTTCTCACTGAAAACAAAGGGGCTTCATTAAAAATGAAGAAAAATATAAAAATTCCAGAAAGTATTGCTGAAGAAACTTGGGCAAAATGTTTTCTGAGAGAAAAACTAACAGTGAAACATGTGCAAGGAGAATACACAGTGAAGTAAGTTTAACAGGGCTGGTTGACAAGATATTGCTGCAATTTGTCTTTGGGATCACACAGAAAGCTGACAGATTTCACTAGGTCTTGGTGACATTCATATAAAAAAGTTTCCTAAATCACCAGCTGAAATTTCAGACGATGGTTTCTGATAAAGGGATGTCAGAAAGTTTCACCTTCTGAAATTGGTGACTCATTTACCATTATCTTCATTGAACAGCTGAGATCCTTCCTTTAGGAAGAGAGATGAAAAATTATCTTTGAATGTACCATATTGCTTCCCATTCCAGAGGGGAGAAGGGAATTAATGTAGAGGATGGTGTTGCAGTAATTAGTTTCAGATGCAAAGGGCTGAAAGTAAATCCCAAAAAGCAGCAAGAAAGGGATTCACCAGCAGAGCAGCTGCAGGGTGGTACTATTTTTTTATTTTAGAATATGCAATCAGTGTTGTTCATCAGTGTTTTGCTCCTTAATAATTAGAGCAAGAAAAAAAAAAAAGAAGAAGAAGAAGAGCAGATTATTGCTGGGAACTCATTTATGGCTGTGTCAGGAGTTAATGTTGAACTCTGAAGGTGCTTAACACTTTTGGTGGAGATAGCACATGGGGGTATTTAGTGCCTGATGGTGGGAATGTAGACCACCAGCTCCTGTTCTGTGGTTGTGAGCACATGTGCTCACACAGGCTGCTTGGAGTCCAATCCTATTCCTATTTAAACCAGTGTGTAAATCTATTAAGCTTGCATAGCATTATGCTAGGCTCTTGAATTAAAAATTCTCCATTGAGTACATGTAACATAGCAGAACCCTTTCTTTCCTCCTCACCTAAGTGGCAGAAGTCCTCCTCTTGGGCTCTTGGGATCTCTCTTCTGGTGTCATTGACACAGAGAATTTTCTGGGCCTGAGGACTCTATCAGGTTATCAGGGTTTGCTGGATCTTGGAAGAGTGATTTCTCAGACTGTGTTTTATGAGCTGGCAAAATGCAACTTGTGACTCTCTTAGGAGTTGTTTTCAGTCATTTCGGTTTTACCTGTTTCTAAAATAGAAATTTTCAGTCAGCCCAATTTGTTTGGGTTTGCAAAGAACAAACACATTTGTCCTCCAATTTGCATTAAGGAAGGCTTTCATTACTCTTGCATTTCATTTCACCGCAGTGAAAACAAAACTCAAACCAAAATAAACCAGCACCACTGATGCAGCAAGAAAGAAGGTGTTGTTTAGTAAACATCTGTGGCTTTTGATGGCTTTGGGTAGCTGCTTGCTGGTGCCTGGAAACCCTGGCAACAGACTTAGAGGGAGGGCTCCATCCTGTGATGACCCAAAATAGCAGTTGTACTGCCTGGCAGTTTCGATATGCATAAAGCTGAGCCACAGCCCACCTGGGGAAACAGAGATTAAAATCTCAGAGATTTAGGAGAACCAGTAAGGAGTCTCCTTACTGGGATCTCTGCATTTGCAGGGAGTTTTCTTTAGATTAAACACTGCTCTTATAGTAAATCCGGTTGGGTGCCTCTCAGTTTCTCAGTTCAGTTCCATGTCTGCAGTGCTGGGGTTTCTCCTCGCCCTCCCACCTTGAGGGTGTGTACAAGATAAAAGGGAGAGGGAGCTGGGGGCTCTGGCAGGGCAGCCCTGCTGGCATTTCCAGGCAGCGAAGTGAGATCAGCCACAACACAGTTCTTTGACTTCAGCTCAGTTTGCTGGGGTCCCTGGCTGACAGCACTCCCTCCCTGCTTCTGCTACTCCAACATTTATTTCACAGTAAAGGCTGGTTTCATTTAATCATCAGTATTCTAGGACTGAAATGACCTCCTTTTTGTTTTGTTTGTTTTACCAAGAGTTGAAAGTTAAATATCAATTCAGTACAAAGCTGTAAGCAGCATGATTTCTGTGATTACTCCTCCACACATCCTCAGCCTAATTCATAGATACCTGACAAGGAAGCAGCAGCAGGTGTTAAAACAGTACACCTTGCCAACAGTAAGATAGGCCAGCATCAAAACAATGTTTTTGTATGTGGGTTTTTATTTTTTATTTCTGGCATCCAGTATCTGGAGGGAGGTTTTAATCTGAAGCGGAAAAAGCCTGAACACAGTCTCCTGAAAAGCAAGACTTTTACCCAAGTGGGTCAGGAGAACTCTGAACTCAGATGAGGTTATAGGCAGATATTGAGTTTTGCTCATTGCAAGCTCCACAGCCCACTTAGCACAGTTCACTGGCCCTTGCTAATGGACGTGTTGTAATGTCCCGTATCTCTCATAGCCATGAGTTTAGTTTTTAATGGATCTGAGGTCACTTTGGCTGAGAAGTCCATACACTGACTTCTTGCTAATAGTGCTTAACATTTCTATGAAACTTAGTTGTGTTTGTTAATTTCTTTATTACCGGAATATTACGCTCATGGCACTGCTGAAATGAGGATGTAATGGATTCCTGCCTCCACCTCCAATTTTCCACTGCTGGCAAACCTTCTGTTGGGAGAGATGGACTTAAATTGTTGTGGGCATGAGAGATATAACTTGGGTTGAATTCACAAAGAATCACAAAGGGTTTTGTGGAACTACTGTAGGGTTTATGTTTGCTTTTGTGCTTTGTGATGGGCTGGCAACTCAGTAGCATGAGCTAAGTGGCTGCCCATGTCTGTGTGGTATTACTCGTCTGCAAATGCCAGATTGTCTTGTCAGGAAATCAAACCCACAGAATATACTTTCATTGCCAAGGGTTATGTAAAGTTCTTTTTGCTTTGGGGTTTCATTTTTTGGTTTTTTGTCTTTGATTTTGGGGGGCACTTTTTTCAGTTTTTTCTGGATTTGGGGGTTTTTTTAACCTCCAAATAGGAGTTCTACTTCCATCTTTTCCTTGCCAGGATCTCTTGCTTTCATTTCTATCCTGGCAGGGCCAGCCTGACTTTGTTTTGCCAGAAATCTGACAGCACTTCTATATCGCAGAGTTGTTATCAAAGTGTTTCAACAGCAGGTGAGGGACACTGGTGGATCTCAGGAGGCCAGTGCATAAACTGTGTCTGTAGGTGCCACAGAGAACCTGCAGGTCCTTTCATGTAAAACTTCAACTTGGTTTGGACACTAACTTAGTGCCCAAACACTAGTTTGGACACAAATTCGGGATTTGCTTAGTGTGGAAATACACAAATTTTTCACATTTGAAATTATTGGATTATCTCAAGACTGTGTTTATGCCACTAAGATTTTTATTAGGAATTCAGTCCTTTAGTTTCTTTGGTGTGATGGCCCTTGGTTGGCATTCTAGTGTGCTGCAAAGAGAAATCAATCTTCTCTGCCACCGTTTTTCAAAGTATTTACCACTAGGAGACAATACTCAATTTTAAAAAGCATTGAGGGCTTTGCATATCAGAGCATGTTGGATTCAAAGGATATGAAATGTGTACATGGAAAATAAGGGGTTAAGCTGGAGATGTTCACTTTTGCTGCAATTACTGGGATGGCTGCCTGCATACCCAATGAATACCCCCAGCTGGAAAGATTTTAAATAGACTGGGCTGGATACATGGGAAAAGAAAAAGAGATGAACTGATGGGAGCATTTTGTCAGGATGATGGACTGGAAAGTACAGCAGGTATTTTCTGTCTTTTAATGTACAAGGCTGGGTAATGCAGTTGGGCTCTCCCACCTGAGGGACGTGTGTGCCAGTTGGCACCAGGCTCCCCTCTGGCTTGGCATGGCTGCCTTTCTGGGACAGCCTTACTGAAGGAATGTGATTTGCTATGAAAAATGTGTTGATCAGGCTTGGTTTTGTGCCACCAGGCAGATTAGTGAATTGCCTTGTCTGCCTCCCATTGCTTTATTCCAGCCAGCAACATCTAAGCCTTTATGATTTTGCAGGTCTTCATTAAAAATAGCTGTTTCTATATCTGATTACTGAGCCCCATCTGGGGAGAAATGAGCCTTTCATCTGTGCATTATGAGGCCATATCCGAGCACGTTGATTCCATAACAGAGTAAAACCAGACAAACTTTCTGTTCAATTGCTTTTCCAGCTCATCTCCAATTTCTCTATGAGCTCTGTCCTGTCTCCAGCATATAATGTCTGGGGTTAGGGCATTTTTTTTTTTTTTGTTTTAATTGCTCTTTTACTGCTAAATGCAATTTTTGTAATTGCTTACATAACTCCAGGGTTTTATTTAAAATTAATCTAACTTTGCAGTCATTCTACATATGTTGCTCCTAACATTTGCCTATTATTTGGATTAATTCCACTAATTTATCACCTCTGTTTAGATATGCATTGTTATTATAATCCTTACAATTGAATTAAAGCACACTTGTTGGGCTAAAGGCAAAGTTTGCTTCAGTAAATCAAGTGGATTTCTTTTCCCTCTCTGTTACTACATATTTACTTGGAGAGTTTTTTTCTCTGTGTGTTCTGCTAGTTGGCTGTAAAATCAGCAAATATTCTAGTAAATAAATTGAAATTATTTTGATTATGGAATAAAATTAATGGGTAGTGCTGGCATTTATTTTTCTTTTTGTCAAATTCTAAAATATTTCTCAAGATTTAAACATCTAATTAGCAGCCAACTTCTTTTACCTAAGGTTAGCTCTAAAGTTTGGTGGTGGCATTAGTGAAAGGAGCAGAACTCATGATTATCTTGTATTTTTAGTTGGTGCCTGGCTATTCATCTCTTGAGTATATTTTCAAATGGTTGGGTAGGCATAACCTAAAAGCCTGTACAGCCTGTCCTCATGAGCAAGAGCTGTGCCATCAGGTGCTTTCTTTATGCACAGAGCAAATGGAGACATTTAGTGATGGTGCTCATCTCTCATCTTCCCATTTTCCCCACCAGTGCATTGTAAAGAGACCAAGCAAATACATAATATGGGACTTATGGGCAAATTACTTTCTTAAAGGAAAATTTCCTTTGAAAATGGGCTTCCACTGTGAACAGGCTGTACTTGCATGAGTACAAATACAGAACCAGAAACACTGAAATCTTTCACTGCCTATACATTGAAGCTGTCTTTAGGGACGTGGAAGAAAGGCTTTTTTCTGAAAGTGCATGAAAGGAACAGCACACAGTTTATTGTTCGACAGCTCCAGCCAAACTCTTTTTTGATGAATACATGCATATATTTCTGGGATCTGGCACACTAAAAACCCTTGTGGGTTATCTCTTTGGGTATGATAGAGTGTTAAAATATAACAGGTACCAAGACGAATGTTTTCTTGACTGGAAAAACTCCTCCATTGATGGTGACACTGCAAACAATAGAAATGTGAGCCAAGGGTTTCTCAGATGTGCAGTAGAGCTCAGCTTTCCCGTTGACTGTGAGCAGGCAAGGAGGATTCATATAGCTACAAAAGGATGCAGGCCAGATTAGTGAAGAGCAACTCACATTTTGTGTGAAATGAGGAACAGTCAGGGGTTTTCTCCTGAGTGGCTGATCAATTCAGTACATGTGAAAAGATCTTTTTAAACAGAAACAAACCAATTCTCTTAGATTCCACTATTAATTGCATGTAATACACGGTGTATTTATTTTACTATACTGTTAACATTATTGAGATTGCATATAGTTATTTTTCTTCCAGCATGTGGCACTTCGATGATTTCTCACAAATTGCAATTTTTAATCTTAAATTGAAAATGTGTCCAGAAATTTAACTAGGCCCAGACTTGCATTGTAGGAAATAAAGAAAAGGATTGCAGCTCTCATAAACCCTTATCCATGAGTAATTATCTTGTTATGTTAAAGTGGTTCTCCTGAATATTAAAATAATTAGGACCAACGATCTCAGCAATACTTTCCTCAGATGTTGTAATTGGCAGGGGGTGTTAACTAATTAAATGTATTTCTATTGCTGGCTGGCTAAAGAAAAGGATGAAGCACTTATAATTGCTGAGATTTAGCAAGAGCACTTGTTTACCACAGTATAAACACAGAGATTATGGTGTTTGTGATGGGCTAATAGCTGGAGACAGGAATCCAAATGCTTCCTGAGGGCATTTCTCGTTGCTCAAAGGGAGCTGGAACAAGGGGCTTTGGCAGAGGGATGGGGCTCTCCCCATGAGCTCAGCAGTGGCTGCTGCATCACTGGATCTCTCAGAATGGGTCCTGAAGCACTGGGAATTGCTGTGGGCTGGGGGGAAAGGGCACGCGTCTCTCTGCAAGTCCGCAGGGGGTGAGCTCGTGATGGAAACAGGCTGGCAGGTCAGTCAAGGCATCCATCCACCCCTGAGCAGTCTTTGTGTACTAGTGCTGGGTTAAACACCTGCCCTGTGTGCTGTATCCCTGGGATCCCATTCCTGCCCTTTGGCAGCATATGTTGAGTTGGTCTGTGCTTCCTTCTCTCCTCTGCAAAGAACCACTGCTGTTGTCTCAGAAAGCTGGTGGTTACTTGCTCTTATTTCAAAAGTGGATCTTTCTCTCTTTGGTTTTTGCTTTTATTTTTTAAGTTCATAGGAAAGATTTTTTTTAAAAAAATCACTCTAAAACTGGCTATTGTCTGATCTATGAAGTAATCAGTTTTGGATTCAGCCCCCTATAACAGTTTGACATTTCAGGGTCAGCAGAACAACTTTCTGGCAGATTGAAAAGCTGTGTTTCTGGCCCCGGGATAGATTAGAGTGAAACTGGGCCAAATAAAATGAGGTTTTAAAGCATCTCACTTCCATTTCACTGCAGTTGGAAAAGGCAGTGGGGGCTGTTTTTAGGGAGCACAGATGCCAGAAGCCTTGCCTCTTTCCCTGCCTCCCTGTTGCCGTTTCCCCACGTGTGCTTCCTCTTCTTTTGGAGTAATCCCAGGCGCAGCCGTCACTGGGCTGGAGTAACCCAGCACAGGCTGGATCAGTCACAGCTCCTCTCCAAAGCATCCCTAAAGTGCACAGGAGGAACTGTCCTCTTGGAGAGGTGGGACATGAAAGCAGGGAGATGCATCCCCCATCCTCAGCATTTTCCTGCTTCCTCTCCTCCTCCTTCATCCTCCTTTACTTCCTTTGCCCCTCCTCTCCCCTACCACTCCAGCTTTGTTTTCCTCTGGTTTTTTTTTCATTCTCATGCCATTTCTTCTTGTTTTCTCTGCCATCCCTCAGTCCACACTCTCATGACAGCATGGAACAACAGCAGACTTTTCCCTAGCTGATGGGAAGCTGGAGCCCATCAGCTGCCTCAGCCAAAACCCACTGCTCACTCCTTGCTTTTAACCTCCTTATAAATGAAAATTCAGTTCACTAGAAAGGACATATGTTTACAATCTCACAGCTGGTAGGTACATGAGTACCAGGAGCGTGTGCCAAGGTTATATAGACACATGTCACTTTTATCCCAGAATCCCATTTGGTGCCTGGGAACATCTTCATGCTGTAATGCTGTGGAGGTCATTACTACTCCCTGTAATCCTCCATGAAGGTTTTCCATTTTCATTTATACACAGTAATAAAATACACATCTCGGCATCAGGCATTAGGATTAGTACTGACAAGGCTTAAGCTGAAATGTTTTAAGGATGCATTTCTGATGTTGGTAGAATAGCTAGCACACAGCATGCAATTATGCTGGCTTCATGGAGGGAAGGATTTATGCTTCAGCACTGTTCATATCACAGTGACACCAACAGCATAAAAGGAATTTATAAAAAAAAATTAAGATTGAATTAATTTCTCCATTGTAGTATTAATCTAGTATTATTAATTTGTTTTAAGTTTCTAATGTTGATGAGCTACCAGAAGTGTAAAGAGAAATGCCCTTTCTAATTTCATCATCTCTTCTTTATTTTTTTGAGGAAGTTGAAATCCTGGGAGGCTGCAATGTGGGGTTGGCTGGCTGGGTTCAGAGCAGGGACTGCTGTGTGTGGTGGCTCTGGACAGTTGCCTGAGGGCAGAGTGAGTGCCTGGGCAAGACACTGAGCCTGCTGTTATTTGCTGATTCAGCTTTGAGCTCTTGTGCTTAAGTCCAGCTTAGGCTCCAGCCCATTCCTAACTGTGTGTGAGCACGAGCATGTGCCTTGCTGGCCTACTTAGTGCCTGTGCATTTAGAGCCCAGCTACACCTGCTGCAGGCAGGCCAGGGTGTACATCCCCAGTGGAGATCACGGCCCCTGAAGCATGGGCTGCACCCAGATGAGGGACAGAGCACTGTGGGCTGGGAGAGCTGACCCCCTTCCTGTCTTCCATCTCCCCTAAATGTCACAGCCCTGTTTTAGCAGCCAGGAGAAAGCTGTTCTCCCCCTGTCATCTTCTGCCATCTGCTTCTCCTCTTCCTCAGCTGGAAGGAATAATGTAATAATCCTCTGGAGCATCCTTGGAGGATGCATGAGGACTGGATGAATTGGAAAAGAACGGGAGATGCTTCTGGTGGCTGCTTCCATGCAGCCAATGGGTGTGACAGCCCTCATGTTGCTGCCCCATGGCCAAAACTTGGGGTAAAACCAGGGTCAACCCAGTAACACGAGGTGCATTGCCCCAGAGGGAGTCCTGCCTCCTGAAAATTCCCATCACGCACCCCAGTCCCAGCAACAGAGGGCTTTAGACCTCTCCTCCCCTATCCCTGCATCGTGGAGGAACAGCTGGCCTCATAACTAAAATAAATTCCTAGTACAAAATGAATGAAAAGGAGCAAATGGATCTATTACAGGCAATCATGTTTTCCCAAATTTTTTCTGAGAGCCCCAGTTACTTGAAGTGGAGGAGCCTGGCACAAGCATGGTCACTAGGTTATGTATTCACTTCTAGTTTCTGGCCATTCCACACTACAATAAGCACAACTGGAGCCCAGTGGGTTCAGGCTGCTTTTACATTGCTAGATTTACAGTTGCTGGCATACTGGAGATATGAAGAATTGAGAAGCAATTTCATATATTGCTGTTGCCACTGCTGGCAGTTCCCTGCCCTTCAAGATATTTGTTGTGATAGTATGGACCCACCCCCTCTGAAGGATATATATTTTAAAAGCCCAAGATGCTGAAGGAGTGCTGTAGCTCAGTGTGCTTGCCTAGGTTTTAGTATGTATGTCATTATTTTCTGTTTGTTTCTCTAATTCATATTTGGGGTTTAATTGCATCCTTAAATATCTCTTTATCAGAAATAGAAAAAAATATCACTCAGCCTGTCATAAGATGGAAAATAGATATGACCTGAGGAAACCTAAATTTGTGGTATTAATCTTTCCCTCCTGACTTCCCCATCTTCAGGGTGAAAAGATGCAATTTGCTGCCTTGCAGGATGAGTGCTAAAAAAAAGGCAAAACTTTAAATATCTTTATTCACCAGCCTTAGACACCCCTCCATGGTACCTTCCCCTCACAATGTGAGGTGCTGGGTGCTGAAACTGCCTGGAAAATGGTCTATTGTGGGGCCTGGCCACCCAACAAACAGTTCTGGGGCACCTCTCCATGGCTTTTGTACTGAGCAGCTGCACTGAGCAGTGCACAAATGCAGCAGCAGTAATAGCTGTAAGTGGCAGCTGCACAGAGCCTTTTGCAAAGCATCAGGCACTAGTGTCATATCTTATGGCTGGTGGAAATTCAGCCACTGAAAAGCCAGAATAAATGTGTTTCAGAGGTTGTCTCAAGTCAGACACCTAAACAGTGCAAAGTGTTTTTGCACTTCGTGGATCAGGTCTCTGAGTAACTTATTAGATTGTAGGCTCAGCTTCCCCTAGAGCATCAGCACTGTTGTTACACTGTGATGTAACCAGTTTGTGCTGCAGTATTGTTTATCTGTGGTAGGGCAGTTCCCAGGTCCTGGAGGGCTGAGGATGTCAGTGCCTACAGGAAGGGCAGGGAGGCAGAGGCAGCCTGGCTCTGCAGGAGGTGCTGGCACCGTCCACCACAGCTCTGCACGCTGTCCCCTGGCCGTGCTGCTGCTGTCCTGTGCATTTCTCTCATGCTCTTGTCCATTTGGGGGCTGAGATGTAATGCCTCTGTGTGGATGAGAGCAGTTTCTGTAGCTGTAGGAATGGGGGTACCCACACATCCCCTGACCTGGGCAGTGTTTGTGCTCACAGGTCTGACACCCCGTAGGAGCTGCCAGCAGCCTGCATCCTGCTTCCCTCAGACACCATTTCTGTGGATATCAGGGGGTCATTCCTCCCAGGACCTACAGACCCCTGGGCCTCTGCTCTGCAGAGTTCCCTGCATAAACCCAAGGACAGGAGCAGAGCACTGTTGATCATGCATCTTCTGAAATTTAGGAATCAAAAAGCACATTATCATTGCAATTCATAGTAGTGCCCTACATGTCAGCTTATGGGACAAAGGAAATCTGTGAGAAATACTACATAGCAGGTCCCTAGCACAATGAATATTTTCCTGGTATAAAAACTTTTCATGATGAAATGGCCTCATCTCTGAGCAAAATCATTGTATTGCCCAAGCTGTTGTCAAAAACTTTTATGCATTGACTGCTTTTTCCACTAGACGAAATTTACACTTCTCCATTCACCTCATTGATCTTCATCTTTGCAGGAAATTTTTTTGGGGTAAAATATAACCATTTTTTTTAAAAAAGGTAAACATCCAAGAATTGTACTCGAGGGAAGATATACAGGGTAGACGTAGTGACAACTTAATAGCCTGTAGTATATCAGATGTCTTCTATGCTGCCATCTTCTTGGGGAAAGCGTTTCTATGCTGTGCATTAAACTATGCACATAGAGAGCTGTGTAAACTCCCTCATTTTTTTCTCTTTCAGGAATCAGCATTCTTGGCACTGGCAGAATGGTGTACAGGAGCTGCACAGCTCCTCTGCTACAGAAAATAGAATAAAACATTTATTCCATTGCTCACACATTCACAACAAGCCTGTAGTTTAACTGTCCTTTCACTATTTATTCGTTTCATAGAAAGTACATTATTTTGTTGATTTAGTTTCTATTTGGTGTGCTAAAGAAATCAAATTTCCATATAGAAAAGAATACACAAAGGATATGACCTTTTAAGTTTAGCAGAGAAAATAACTGAGTGAATGTAATTAATAAGCCATATAAATGCCAACAACAACATTAATGAACCATAAAATCAGGACAGTTAAAATGATATAGTCTGGAAATGAAAAAGTTAAGTTTCTGGTAGCTTCATTAATTTGCTCACATGGTACTTCAGTGAAAGAAGTACAATCTTCTTATCTTAACCAGGAGAATAGATATGGAATGAGAAAATGTACTTTTTTCAGGAGAAAGCTGGATCTTGCCTAAGGCTTGACCAAACTCTGAGCTGGCAACCCTACTTATGCAGTTAGTATCATTTTTCCAATGCTTATACCCTTTAATTTTTCCCTAAAACCTCCTGCATGTCTCAGATCCAAAGCCTGTCCACACCTGTAGGTCTGTTAGCAGTAGTGTAGTAGAATACTTGCATTGCCATAGTTATACCATTGCAATGTATCTTTTTCCAGACTAAATATTTTTCCTGAAGTTGCTTTCTCATACAGAAAATTTCCCCATCATGTTCATAGCCCAGTATCCTCCTGTGGGTAAGGTCTTCACAGGGGATAAATGCTTCCTAAGGCTCAGATGGGCAGCTTGTACCTGACTTTAGTAAAGAGGTCTCCAGAGGAAAAAAACTGAGGTTTTGTTTTTATTTTTTTTGTTTTGGGTGTGGGTTTTTTTGTTGTTGTTTTGTTTTTTGTGGTTCTAGAATGCAAAAATAATAGACAAATTATTACCTAAACTTTCCAGCAAGGAGTATATAGTGGGCCAGGGGTCAGACAGGCAAAATGTGATCCCCACAGTAGGTTCTTGGGGTTGTTGCTAAAGAGCTGAAACTGCAGTAGAAGTCACTCTGCCACCTCTGCACCAGGGGCTGGCAAATGCTTTCCATCACTGCAAGGGTGTGTTGTGGTTGTCACCACGAGTAAGGCATCTGTCCAGCCGTTCCGCCTTGGGTTAGTTATTAGAGGTGAAACAGTGGAGAAAAGATGCAAAACTTTACCTTAAAATGAGAGGGGATCTATTCTTCCCACTGTGTGGGCCCAGCTCCCATTAATCATGAAATGTTAATGATAGTTATGTGTTCACATCAAAGGCAGAGCACAGACTTTCATCTCACTTAAATCTTATTCAAATAATTAATGGAAGTAGTTGTCCACAAAAAAAAAATAAATAAGAAATTCCTTTGTAGAGCATTTCAAACTTTGCTGCCCCTGGGGAGCAACTCCTAGAATCAAGGATGCTAACAAATTTATTTAAGTTGGTCTGTTCCTGCTTTCCACCAGCCTTGACTGCATTGCATCCTAAAAAACTGTAAAATGTTATTGGCATTGCAATAGATAATCCAACCAAAATCAAATCAAAAATCCCTGACAAGGCCTATGTTATGAAAATAATCATAAATCTTATTCTGTGGTAGCACGGTGTACCAGCATTAAGCATTCTGCTCAGGCCTGTGTCAACATTAAAAAAAAAGTGGGGGAAAAGATGTCATCTGAAGTTCTGACATCTGCTCTGCATCTGTTGTCCTGTGTGCATGGTCCTGCCAAGCACAGCCACTGCCCCTTGCTTTGGCCACAGCCACGGGTCTGGAACGACTCCCCTGGTGGGGCAAAGAGGGATAAGCCCAGTCCCCAGCTCTCATTAGCCAGCATTAGAGCCAGCCTTGTGTCTGGTGGCTTTTAGACCTCCTGCAAAGGCTGACGTGGCCCCTTGAAGCTGGGCAATTCTCTCTGGGAATGCAATGGTTTCTGTCATGGGCCTGCTCCTGGTGGTGCTGCCACAGGGAATGGAGGTGGGAACGTGCAGCCCAGCTGGGCTGATGCTCCATCTCTGGAGGGCTCCACATTGCTCACCCCTGGTACTCCAGCCTTGGGACTCAGGGAAAGCTCTCTTCATGGGCAGCAGGACTCCAGAAGGGGCTTGAAGGCAATTCCTGCCAGAAGGAACTGCCTGCTCCTCACAGCCCTGACAACATCCACACAATTTCGGCTTCTCCAGCTCCACTCTGCCTTGCATGATCCCCAGTCCAAGAGAAACTCCTGAGACATAGCACAAATATTGATTTCAGGAAGAAAGTTTGCTCAGTGTTTTGGTTGCTATCTGGAGCCCTCCCTACCATGGGTCACTGTTGTGTATACAAAGCTGGAGCAAACAGCGTTTGCTGGAGATGCAGAGACACAGCCTGCCAGGAAATGCTTCCTTGGATATTAATGGGATAATTAATCTGAAAATGATGCTGGTGTGGATAATCTCTGTCACAGAATGTAGTGTCCAGAGGCAGCAGTTTGGTACTTTGGCATTTATTTATCCATGGCATATGGATCCCTGCCATTCACAAACCATGACTCCTTTAATCTGTGACTTCCTCAAAAAAGACCTTGAAAATAGAGGACAGTAATATATTTTAGAACTTTAGAAATCAGAAAGTTTTTTATACATAGATGTGCACCATAGAAGTGCCTATAAATAGATATTAAAACGTGCAATTTATAGCCTATCATTTCATGGCCTTTCAAGGCTAGAAATAAAGCCATATTTTACTGTGAAAATGAGATTTGTAGTGTTCCATGGCTTAAAGCCCCCCTGTTACTAACCCTGATGGGCTGCAAGATGTTGGACAAGATATCTGTCACAAGTCCAGAATATATATATAATATCTATGGGTGTATATAAATTAGGGGGAAATGATGACGTTTCTACCAGTAAATGAACAAGTTAAGAGATTGTAAGATAACTTGGTGGTGCCTGGGGGAAATACTCCCAGTGAGAGTAATTTTTTTTTTCCTCAGTGGTGTTAACAAAGGCAATTAATCCACTCTCCCCAGCAAACGGAGTCAGCGGCATCGTAACCTCCTAATAGTGCTCCAAGGTAAAATGAGCTTTCTTAATGAACTTCTGAAATAATTTTGAAGGTGCAGCAACTCCTGTGGCAGTGGGTCAAGGGTGCTGCCTGGAGGATCTGGCTCCGAGGTTGGCTCACCCCCGTTTCCCTGGAGGACGCTGTGGGATGTGCTCATTCCAACCTTCCTGTGGGAAGGAAGAGCTGGCACGACTGCAAAGCAAAAGATAAAAGATTAATTAACAAAATGAGGGACCAAATAAGCGAGGGGCTCAGTTTCATCCTTAGGCTTGTTTCTCATTTATTTGTCTCTGAGTGTTTCACGGGGCTCCATGATGTGTTATATTTGTATAAATCCGTGCAAATCTGTCCAATGTGGGTACGTGCCCTCCTCAGTCACAGAGACCTCAGCTTGTCCTGATGGCAGGGGAAGGGTACTGGGACATGTCACTTGAATTAGATGCCTAAAATCAGACTTGCTGTCCTCAAACCTCCTCCTGCTCCTGATTTTTATGTAGGTGTCTCCAAAATCTTTAGACCCAGTTTTTCGTATAAAAGATTGGGATTTGAAAAAGTGTGTGAACAAGATATAGCTGAGCTGCTAATAATTTAAGTAAATAATTTAAATAACTTATTTAATATATATAAAAATTAAATGCCCAGCAACAGTAATCACTCTTTAGCATTACATATTTATTAAAACAATTTGGAGACGTAAATTATAACCAGTCATAGGTATGTGCCTAACCCTGAATTTTAATCTTAGCTGTTCCATCCCTCCAAATTAATTTTAAAAATGTATGATCTTTTCGTAATCTAAATCTAGCAAGAACTTTTAATCAGAAGTGGTTTAAAATATAACTGCTCTGTCCCAAACCAGGATTGCAAATGAGATTCTGTCTTTAGCTAAAGCACAGTTTCTGACCATAGCATTTATTTTGGTGAGATGATAGTTGCACAAGTGCTAAGTTCACTGTAGCCTTGTAAGATGTAATAGTTTTGGGGAAAATTATCCTTACTAATTAAAAAGGCTGGTGGAGATATGAAGTTGAACTGTAGAAGAACTGAGAATTACTGTGGGACACACAACAAAGATGGGAAATTGCAGAAGAAACCAGAGACATTTTTGACATATTGAAATTCAGCATTCATTGTATTCTTTCCCTTTTCTTCTCAGAACTCAGTTTTCTGTGAACAGAACTTCCTCTTTGGCATATGGCATTTATTATATTTGGGCTCAGTACAGCATTGAATTTTTTGAATTTAGGGAAATTTCAGTGAAACCCATTAAACCAGACAGCTTCAGGAGAATCTGCATGACTTCCCTGGGAAGGCAGACTGAACAGGTTAAGGTCCTCTGGCTGGAAAAGAGAAAAAGAAAGAAATAGATCTCTAAAAATCACAGGATGACGTGGAGAGGGTGAATAGGAGATGGTTATCCACTGTTCCTCTGAAGAAAGGGCAGGACAGGACACGTGGTGAAATTCTGAAGCAGTATATTTGATACAAATGATAGAATGAGCTGATGCATTATTGAGCTGCCAAGGGTGGAGCAGTTTGGAGGTGTGCTGGATCTCCTGGCTCTGCAAGTGGTAGTGGTGGACGGCTGTGACTCCCAGGTTGGTGAGGGCTCTCGTTTGTCACCCTGAGGAGCTGAGCAGCCTTGGCAGAGCGCTGGGGATGGCCATGCTGGGGCCTCACTCTCCTTCAGCTTTGGAGAGCAAGGAAACCAGCCCCCCAAACCACAGACTGACTCCCAAAATGCTGTCTGCTTGTTTAGGATTGTTCTGTGGCAGAGAGTTTGTCACTGGGCTTGGGGGGAAGTCCCTGACTCTTGGATAATGGGTTCTATCAGGGAGCCAAAGGGTTAAATCTGGGGACAAAAGCCACAAAAAGCACTTTTTTGTTAATAACCTCCATTAAGCCTGGGAGGAGAAGCGAAGCAGCCTCCCGAGGGAACTTTTCAGTCACACATTTGTCAACACTGGCAAGGACAGTCGCTGGTTTTTTCAAGAATGTGTCTGCAGATGAGTTTTTCCCAGGCCCAGGTTTCCCCTGCCAGGCTGGCACGGCCAGTGCCACAGGAGGGACCTGCTCATGTACAACAGAGGTGCCACGTGTTTGTCCTCTGAGGGGATCACAGTGCCCTGATCTGCAAGAGATATGCAAGGGAGGGGTTTTAATTGAAACATTAAATTAAAAACTTTGCAAATTACAGGCACATTTTCAATTTCTGACCTCTTAGGTTAGGGTACTTGCTCTGAGACTGCCTCATTAACTGCAATAACTCAGCCTCTAGGATCTCTGTGCTGTTTGATGAGACAGATATCCTGTCTTTTCTATTCCTGTAATTTGGGAGAAGATATGTACTTTTTTTTTTTTCCTGAGGGCTGAGGTCCTCTAGTGTTAGACTGCATCTGAATTTTACTGTAATATGGGAGCTCAGCAAAGTCACAGGACTCTGCTCACTGGATGATTGGTATCTCACGGCTTCAGAATGTTTATTCATGAAGCTGGACATTATGAACAAAGGTGGACACTGGCAAAGGGATGTATTTGTTGTTTGGAGACTTCCTAGCAAAATCTTCAAATTTAAAAGTTTGTCTCTAGATGATGAAGGCTGGAAGTTTTCTCTCATTTGGATGCTAATGGTTGCTCTTCCTCTTTCATAATTTGCATGGAAATCCTGACAGCTTTGTGTTGACAGTTACTGTTACATTTTTTTCTCTGAAGCAGGACTTCTTCTGTCAAAGAGAATTTAGTTTAGAAAACTTCATCCTCACACACTAGGAGTGCAGCTCATTTCCTCACTGCCAGATGTATTTCTGTGTGTACACATACACATTCTTCAACAGAGACACACAGTTGATATTGAGGGGTGGGGGGGATGTTTATAATTTTTACATCTTGGGAAGAAAGAGATGAAACACACCTTTAAACTGGCAGAGCAGTATCTAGAAACTTGGTTATGTCTGTTTGAAACTTGTGGGAAGAAAAGTATTGAATGCAGAGGATGAAAAATTAATCTCTGCAAGTGCAGCAGTACCAGTAGTGGGTGAAGCAGGGCTGGGAGACAAAAGCTCTTTCAGTTCACCAAGAAGGACTTTCTTTGTACTGAAGAACACAACTCACAAGTCCACAGAAATGTCTTAGATGTACAAAGTTAAAAAAAAAACAAAACAAAACCCCACGTGTATTTCTGAATGTTGTGGGAGAAGTTGCTTCCGAGGGGGGAAGACTTACAGCACTGACTGCAAAGAGGAAAATAGAAAATGGACTTGAAGCTCCCAGAGCCACAATCCCAATTAGAGGGGGAGCAGAAAGAACCTGGTCCAGCTGAGCCTAATGAAAATGCAGAATGAATCCAGGACTAGACTGTGTCTGCTGGGATGCAGGATCAGGCTCCAGTGCCTCCCTTGGCTGAGCCATTAACATTAGAGACAATGTCACCGTTGTCACAGCTTAGGGGATTCATTCCCAGCACCCTTCCCGAGGATGGCAGGGCCAGCTGTGCCCATCCACAATGCTGCTGAGGTGCTCCATCATCCTCAGGTGTCCCCAGACCCCGCTGGTCCCTTTGGATGCCACATCACCATCCTGCAGCGTGGGGCTGGAGCTCCCAAGACGTGGCTTTGCAGTGGCACACAGTCAGTGTCTCTGTGCTCATAGTTGTTAGCCCTGTGCTCAACTTTCTATCCTCTTGAAGAGCAGGCCTGCTCTCAACTTTCCTTATTGAACCATGCCTGGGTTCTTTCAAAGTGTAGCATTTGTGCATTAGGATTTAAATTAATGCCCTCTCCACCCTCAAATAAAACTCAAAACTGAATAAGGACCCGTTAGAAATGTGGGATATGTGAATAAAAGAAGGTCCACTGCAAGCAGCCAAGGCATCTCTTGTTGGTCAGAAGGCAAAGAAGGAGCATGGGACCGTTGGGTTAACTGTGTTTGTGAAGACAAAGTAACTTTCAAAACACTTTTCCAGTTTTTAGCTCAGTGCCTTTTTTTCCATCATCATTATTTCACCAGTGCTGTTGACCCTGGGGTCCTTCTGATACAGCTGTGGTGTTTTGCCCCAGACTATTTCCTCACAGCCAGTTCCATGGCAGTAAATCTTTATTCACTCAGAGTGTGTTTCACAGTGAAAGTCCCAAGCATGTCCAAAACCCATTACTAGTAAAATTCTGAATTTGTTCAAATATTTTTCTTTCCTGTTTGTTGCCTGTAAGAGAAAGTAACAACAAAATATCAAGTATGCATGGTCAATGGGGTACCTGAACTCCCCTGCTAAAAAAATCCCAAATTTTCACTTGATACTAAGAGCTGAAAAGGCAAATAATAAATTTACATGTTCTAATCAACATATTTTTACTTTGCAGATATTCTAAAGACTAATTAAGATCTGAATTTAGCTGAGCAACTTAATAAATTATTAATACTTCTTTTTAGATGCATAATTTATATATAAATGGAAAAAGGAATTTTGTAATGCAGTTTCAATTTTAAATGCAGCCTCTGTGTATATGCTTTGTTGCTATCCATTTTAAAAAGGAGCTTTGATAACCATGATTAATCCGTGGCCCTGCATTGAAGCTTTTCTCCCATCTCATGTTTTTGCAAACAGTTAAGAAAAGGTACAAATCTTGAGAGAGATAGAGAATCACACAAGGTGCAATACAACTTTACCATTCCAGAAAGACAGATTAGGATTTATAAACTCTACAACTGCCAGGATAAGAGTGAAGGGAATGAATATTAAATGTATGAAGGCAATGCCAAAACAGAATGGAAGGTGTAAAGTCGGCAACGTATAAATCAAGTTTTTCTCTTGGTGGATAAATTCTGTTGCAACACCCAAATGCTGGATGTTCCAACAATCTTTGCTGCAATATTGTTTGTAAATAGGTGATGGGCAGCACGATGGAAATGGTGTCAGACCAAGCTGTGACTCCAGTACTAGGAGAGGAAAGCTTCAAGAGAAAAAATAAATCCCAGTTTGAATGAAAAGTGCAATGAAAGCAGTGATAGCAGAAGCAGTGTTTGGAGGACATGTCAATTGACAAATGAATTCCTGAAACTTTTAGGGAGTTTCAGGATCCTTAGCAGCTGAGCACTGCTGAAAATATGCACTGTCAATTCTTTGCCATGTGGCAGACCTGTGTGGAGAGCTGCAGTGTCTGATGGAACGAGGCATCGTCCCCTGCATGCAGAGCTGTGGCTGGAGTCTCTCAGGGGGGAACCAGCATTATGGTAACTGAAGATGAGTTTAGGGCTAGAGGAAGAGTTAAATTTGGGAGGAGTATGGAATCCTGTAGGGGTGGAATTGGGGTTAACTTGCAGCTGCAGCAGGCTGCAATGATTCATCAATGCCAGAGCAGAGGGGCACTGGCCCAAGGCTTTTGGCTCCAAAAGGCAGAGTTTAGCCAGCAGCTGAATTCAAAGCTACACCTAATGTCATGCTAAGGTTTGCAGAAACTATGGCAAATTCCTTTGCAGGTTTAGGAGAATGAAATAAAGGAGATTATAGGCACATTCATTCTGGAAAGAGGCAAGGTCTGAGAGGGAAATGAATGGTGAAACTGAGCCTGGTATGAAGGCCAGTGGAGCTGCCTGCATGCAGACCTGCAGGAGGATGACTGCTAAGACGGTGTAGATTTTTAAAGATACACCAGAAGAAATGCAGTGGGAAACTCAGTTTTAAGAACTGCTGCAGCTGACTTACCAGCTGATGCAGTGTTCCTCATGAAATGTCTACAGGAGCATCAGAGTACAGGAGAACAGAAAAATCTCAAGATGGAAGGAAAAAAGGAGTTTTAAATGTGTGTAAACATTTATATGAGTCCCAGATATCTCGTGACCTGGAGAAGGCTCTGAGGAGATCTTCTAGCATCCTTTCAGTACCTAAATGGGCCACAAGACAGCTGAAGATGGCATTCTTACAGGGGCTTGCAGTGATAGGACAAGGGGGAATAGCCTTAAACTGAAAAAGGAACTCAATTAGATAATAAGGAAGAAATTATTCTCTGATAAGGTGGTGAGTCCCTGGCACAGGTTGCCCAGAGAAGCTGTGGGTGCTCCATCCCTGGAAGTGTTCAAGGCCAGGTTGGATAGGGCTCTGAGCAATGTGGTCTAGTGGAAGGTGTGGTCTAGGCTCATGGCACAGGGTGGACTGGATGATCTCTGAGGTAAATAATAAGATGAAATAAAAATTTTGAAAAGTAAATATGGAGGGTGAAATGAGGGAGATTTTCATAGACAATGCCAATTTTGCCTCAGAGATGACGAAGTCCCTAAACGTTCCCTAGTGCCCAACATTCCGGGCAGGATCCGTGTGCCCCAGCAGTGCGGCCGAGTTTGTGCTCAGCAGGGCCCTGGGGATCCGGCAGGGACTCTCCTGGGAATGCTGCAGCTGAACTGAACAGGGAAAGTGCTGGGGCTTTCCATGCCTGCAGAAGTGGAAATGCACTTTACCTGTCACCTGAAAGCTGACAGTAAAGTTTGGAGTGATCTCTGCAAATCAGATTATACCCACAGCACTGTATCCTTAAGGAGACACTCTTGTTCCTATGATGAAAAGACAACAGAGATTATTCCTTCTGATGCAGGCTTGCTATTAGAAGAGCAGCTAAAGATGGTAATTTTTTAATCCCCTTTCCAAAAACACTTCAGAGAAAGCAGAACTTTTTTTGTTGTTGTTGTTTTCTCTTGTGGTGTTGTTATATCAAAGAGATTATCTTGAGCAAAACAGTTTTACTTTAAATAGATCTGCCCCAATACTGCTGCAAAGTTTGGGGATTCAGAAACTGACAGATTCTGAAAATTGTATAGAAAATGTAGGATTTTGGGGATTGCTTGTTAATTGGACTTCTGCAGACTGGGTGTTCTGCCTTGTAGACTAAAAATCAGCAAAGCCACACTGACACACATAGAGATTTAAAATGTTAATTATTTTGTAACTTTGTCAATAAGAGCCTCCAAACCATGCTAAGGATCAATTCTGATTTTGAATTAAAACATACTTTCTACAGAAAGATTTTATTCTAATATGAATATCATATTTTATTGAAAATAATATTTTTTACAAATGGACTCTTGAATAAATATCTTTTAAAATGGAAGCTGTTAGTTTTCCCATTGATAAACTGCATATTTAAATGTTCATTCTCTAATATTTTTGATACCCTTAAATAATCAGTTGCAACAAATTTAATATAGGTACTTGACTCTTTAATCTTATTTTAATTATTTTACTTGATTCTTTAATCTTATTTTTAGGCATTTAAGTAAGGAACTGAATCTCCTGAAATGCCTATTACCCAGAAATTTTGTTGCCTGAAAGAAATCACAAAAGTGTCTAAGCAGGTTTCCAAGAGAAAAATTGCAAAAAATATGCAGAGCACGCATACAGAGGACTTTCTGGGGTTTGCAGGTGACGTCCTATGGTCCAACTTGTTATTGGGAAGTTAAAATTCAGAGGGCATTTCCCCCTTCTCTGTCAGTCAAAAAAGAAAATGTAACGCCGTATTTATTTTCTTTGCCTTTAAACAGGGCTGTGTATAACCCTGTGTAATGGAATTCCGGTGTTAGGTGGTAACAGATGAAAATGCTCTATTTGACCTCCTGTAATGTACGCAGGAAAGCAAAATGGAATAGCCTGAAAACATGGGAAAAAAAATGGGCAGAGTAGCACTTGAGATTAATTGATGGTTGTAAAATAAAATTATTTTTCCTATGCCTTTTCTGAGATCCCTCCAATCTGAAATGTACAGGGGGCAATTTTTTTTTAATTTTTTTTTTTTCCTGGCTTCATGATGTGCTGCCCAGATTGTTGCTGGTTGCAAAATTATACACTGATAGAAATAGTGTTTGAAGATGCACTTTAGGAAACTTAATCACCTTTATCTGGTCTTTTGGGTATTTCCATCATTGTCCTCACTTTGGAGTTGACATGGATACTGACTCCATTAGTTGTTAATTGGGAGGAGAAGGGAGAGATCTTATTTCGAGTTTTTCCGGAGTGCAGGGGGATGTGTTTTCAACCAATGTCGGGCAGGCTTCCATCCTGCTCTAACGCAGGGTTTTCTCTTGATTATTTTGCATCAATTGTATCAGAAAGTAGCTAGTCTTTCATTACACTTATTTGGTAGTAACAATAAAAGATGAGATGAATGCATTAGCTGCATTACTCTGTGAAGTAAGAAAACACATTTCCTTTCTCAGAAAGTCTCTACCCAAGCATCCTGCACGTGCTGTGGTTTAAATAAGCAGGCTGCCCATGTCAGTCCACCTCACTGAATCAGAAAATGGATTTCAAGCAAATAAAATGTCACTCTTGTTTCTAGCAAGTCTTGAGAGCTACAGTTTTATTTAGCTGTAAATTTACTGAAGAAAGATTCCTTTAATATTTTATGACTCTAGTGGATTAAACCTTGTATAAATCAACAAATTAGCAGTCACACTATATTTGCGTTCAGAAGAGGGCTGGGGAAGGTGAAGGCAAGACTACTCCTTCCTGGCAGGCTGGCCAAACTGGAAAGCTAAATTGAATGACTTGGGCATGCTTAGAGCAATGCAGAAGTGAGGTGAGGATGATAAATAATACACACTGGCTGCAGCTAAAGCAGGCGCAAAGTAGCAGGATTTTCATTCTTCTTTGAAGTTTTCTTCCCTTTGGAGTGGATCAAAGGCATCTCAGTTTTGGGGGGTTCTTTGAGAACTCAAAATCCATGACATGGTGACTTCTGTGCAACTTTTTTCTGCCCTGATATATGTACACCTCTAGTCAAATTCTCAACAGTGTTTCTTGCAACAGCTGGCCAAAAAAGAAGAATTCAGTCTCCTTAAAATATTCAGAGGCACTACGCCTTCTCATAATTCCTCAACTTTTTTGTTTGTTTGTTTACATAAATAATTTAAATCAGGAAAGAAATGCAGATAGATGAAAACAGGTGCTCCAAGTGTGGAGCAGGCTTTGGGGACTGATTTGAAACTGAAGCAAATGATCCTTGGCATCTTGTGAGAATGTTGTATGGTTTTATTGTTCTTTCCACCCACCAATTTGGTTTCCTTCCCTGTGAGCAGCAAAGTGCTGCAATGGCAGAGGGGATGGCTCTGTGTCCAGACAGAGAGGAGCAAATGCCCTCCAGTGAGATGCTGCTGTCATATTCCATGGCTTGTTACAAACATGGTGTGAACCTGCACGTCTGAGCCTGTTGCCAATTCATCTTTTTGAGATCCAAAATCAGAACAGCACCTTTGGGAGAAAGAACCTGAGAAAGAGGTGTGCCTACAACACATGAAAACATTTGAAATACTTTAAAAAATTCAAGCCTTAAGGCAACTGGTTTTCTGAAAACAGAGTATCCTACAGTTGGTAGTTTGGAAAATTAATGCAAAAACACCATCTGCTAAACTTCAGATGTATGAATACTATTTGGTCTATAGAGAGTACAGACTGTACAGGAAACTATTGATCCCCCATCTGCCTCAAAATTATCTTTTAAGAATTTCTCTCACTGAATCAAGTACTACATTAGTAACACAACATTATACAGAGCACAGCTTCCCAGTTGCTGTTAGAGGTGCAGCAAGTAGAAATGTTCTTCTGTCATCCTTCAGCCACCAGAGCACAGAAACACTCTTGGCTTGCTGCAGGTTTATTTTCTGTGCAGCCGAGAAAATATGGTGTAAATCTCAAGTAGATGCCCTTGTCTGCTAACACCATGGGTTTGGAAGTGTTGTCAGGTATTCATGGGGGAAAACCACACCTTGTAGACAGTGAGATTTCTTCATGTCCTCTGCCTCCTAATTAATAGCTAGATAATATCCAGATGGTGAACCAGTAGGAAGTCTAGTTTTTGTTACTGTATTTCATAGAGTTCTTGCCCCTGAGTGCATTGGGGCTGAGATTTCTGTTCTAAATCTTCATCCCTAAGACAAATATTCCAACTCCAACTTGTACCAGTGGAACTGAAGACCAACTGAGTGAGGTGCCTCCCTGAGCACAATGTGCCTCTTTCAAAATCCAGCACTTCTTTATACATAAATCCCTCCATATTTCTAGACATTTGCTGACCCTCTTGTGGGTAGCCATCAAATATCTAAAATCACATTCTGAAAAGGAGAAAATATGGCATTTGTACTTCATTGTAACTGCAAATGATTAAGGACAGTTAGTGTAAAATAAGCAAAAAATAAGTTACAGAAATATGACCCCACCAAGAATGCTGTGTGTGTGTCTGTATGGATTCACAAGATAAGTAGATATTTTATCTTGTTTAATTTAAGGGAATACTATTTTATTGTTGTAAAATACATAGGTTTAAAAATGTTAAGTATTTATTTCTGCTGTTGAACTTCTGGAATAAAATCTGTACAGAAATAAAAGTATCAGATTTTCACCATAACTTCAGATTAATTCTGATTTTGACTTTCCAAGGAGTTGAATGTTGGCTTGGCATAGTCTTCAATGCCAGCATAAACCCACAACTCTGGCTTTCCAGCCTTTTGGGCCAGCATCCATTTGTCAGTGCCCATAATTTCTTAGGGATAGCATGCAGACTCTTCAAGGAGCACTAAATTTAAAATACCCAAAGGGTGTTATGTCTCTGTGGGCCAGATCAGGTTTCCAGCAAGGGCTGCACAGGCTGTCAGTAATCTGTGAACCTTAACTCAGGAAATGGTGACACAGAACATCAGTCATTCCCTGTAAGATTCACAGCCCCCTTTGCAGATCAAACTGGCTACACTCCATACATAGTTCCATTTATAAATTAAAGGTTAATATATTAGTGTTAGCAGAGATATATCTGTTCACCAGGGAGCCAGTTTTTATACAGCCCCACAGCTTCAAAAAATAATTATCACCATCATCTTTAAGGCTTTCTTTTGTTGTATTTAGGACCATGTCTAATGTATTTTATTCATGTCTCTACATGTAATAACTATTAACCATTTCTAAGCTTTTGTGAGTAACTTAGAAAAGCAGCATGATGCAGGAAATTCAGGGTGGGAGAAGAGTTTGGGGAAGTACCAATATGTGCTCAACCTGTTGTTTTATGCTTTTCTTGGGACCCAATACCACTCACTCATGGAGACAGGTCCTGGGCTGGAGGGATTTGTGGTTCAGACCATTCCCCTGTGGATTTGTCCAAATTCAGTGTAGCCAGTAATGGGTTAGTTTTCTTAGAGATATAAACTAAGTAATTTCATTTAAATTCTTTGGTTCTGGTACCCTCCAACCACCTGAAAACATTAAAAGACTGTTATCCCAGCCATTGGCTAGCCAGTGTCTGTTTTTAATTAATCCCAAAAGGGAGCTGGTACATATTTTTATAGGAAGAATTCAAAAAGTTACACGTTTCAAAATTTTGCGCCTGAATTCAAGGTGTGTGGGTCCCAGATGCCACACTGGCACAATTCTCCCCACAGTCATCCTAGGATCGAGCCAGATTTACAGATGTGATCCAGAAACAGATCACATCTCCACTGCATCTGCACAGCTCAGCATCTCACCAGAGTCCCTGAGAGCCCCAGACCCCCCAGCTCCTGCGGTCAGGGGTGCAGCTGCCCGTGCCCACGGAGACCCCGGGACCCTCCAGCACCCACTGTCCCTCTGAAGGCAGCACAGGTGCTCATTCCAGCCGTTCATTCCCTGCGCTGCCAAGTGTCAGGTGGGTGAACCCTGACCTGTTTGGAAAATTGAGATCTACGGCTTCAGTTACAGCAAAGTGAGTGGAAAGAGCCCGGGATGAACTAATTTTACCTCCCAGGTATCTTTGTCTCTCCTGCTGCACACCTGAGGCGCTCGTGTCTCCCTAATGGGACACTGCTCAGGGCTCTGAGCCATCCATTTGAACCGTGTAAGCAGGGGATAAGAGACCTGAACTGCTGCACCACACAGAAGTGTTAAAAGCGAGTCAGGTTGATGCTTCCACTTAAACAGAAACTGTGAGAAATTAAATGTGTTGTGAAATGCACATAAGCCTAGGGACTGGGGTGCTCAAAGACAATTAGCAACTAAACATTTCATTAATGAATAATGATTAATTATAATTACTAATTAAAATTCAGGATTATGGTGTTGGTTTTGAGCATTAACAGGAGCAATGACATTAACATTTTTAATGAAATTCCAATAAAGAAAATTATAATACAAGTTAAAAAATTAGGTGCAGGCAACAGCAAGATTAGGAGTTATTGTTAAGCCCAGAGGCATAGAATTTTCCCAGCTGGTGAACTTAAGTTAAGTAAATTTAATGCACTGTAATTTAATTACCAATCACAATTTTTCTTCACAATGAGAATTGATACTAGGTTTATATTTTACAAGAACAAAAATCAGAATTTAAATACCTGCTCTGTGATGGTGATGACATTCTGCTACGGGCTACAAATAAAACAATATTTTGCAGATTTCTGTATAACATTTGGATTTAGGTATATTAGAGTATGATTTAAATATTATTCATTTAATGATTACTGGATTAGAAATTAAGTAGTCCCTACTGGCTTTTTAACACAAATATAATGCAGCCTTTGTGAAGAGCATACTCAATACAATTTTGTATATATATATGAAATCTATCTTTGAACAATTCAGAGAGGCATATTAGTAAATGTCAAATTCCCACAAGAAGAAATTTGACCTACATTAATAAAGCTATTTAGGATTCATTAATTGTAGACAGATCTCTTAAACTATTTGCTATTACTCACCTTTTCATGCATAATGCAATATGTTGGCTTAAATACAATTCCTAATTTACATACTGTTGGATCTGTTGCTCTTCTTGCTATTCACTATTTGACTTCTCTTAACCTGCCTGACTTTTAGGTCCTCTTAGTAATTTGCCATCTTGTGAAGTTCTCAAATATCAAGGTCAATTAGAAGTTATGTCACAGTTGGTTGTAGCCGAGAAATGGATGAAATTTCATTTTTCCTGAATTTTCTGGGAGAATAAGGAAGAATTTAATGAAACAATCCTGATGATAGACCTGACTCATCTTTCCCTTGATGGAAGATAGATCCCACAAAAGGAGATTTCATCCTGTTGGATGTGCATGTTAGGAATATAAACCAATCTGAAGAGTTTTGCCAACACTCAGTACGTACGTTTGTAAATCTTCAAGCTGAAACATTGAACCCACATACATGCTAAATGTATGTGGATACAAAGAAAATTTGGCTTGAGAGATAAAAGGCTTTTTGTTGTTATTGATATTTGTAATGAGTTCTTTGTGTGCCAAAGAGATACCACAACCAAGACAGTGAGCAAATTGGCACGGAACGTGCCTGAGTATGTACAAGTTGATATAGAAATGGCTCTGTAGGGAATGTGTGAACTCAGTCCAGCAAAAAGGTTGATGTGGTGGCAGCTCAGGAATATTAAAATCTGTTCATTAAATTAGTCATTAGCTCTCTGGGCAGTTTGGGGCAGACTCAGCCAGCAGAGACGAGCCATTCTCTAAATGAAGTTGGATATGAAGCTGCTGTGGGACAGGCAGTGTTGAGAGTTGCTACCCTAAATTAATGGTGACGTGAAAGCCCCAGGTATACTGTTGAAGACAGGTTTTTGAGGAATGATGCTTCCTTCTTGTGTTTGGAAAGTAATCAAATCTTCCTGAGAGCAATGGGCTTTCAATCACAGCCATGTGTGTTTGTGTTGGAGCGTTAGAGGGAGATCCTGTCTCAAGAGATTACAACCAAGCCTTGATTTCACCATTACTTTTTTAATCTTTTCTTCTTTTTGTGTTTGTATTGAGGGTAAAATTCAAATCAACAAACTAATTGTGATTTCAGCAGGTAATTATTTTGAGGAAAGCTTAGCACATTGCCAGCTTTTCCTCCTGATGGTGCTGCTGGCACTGGCCTCTTTTGCTGTTTTGAAGAGACCCAGAAACTGAGCATATCTGTTACAGTAATAAAATAACCCCATACTGTTAAGTTACATAAAATAGCATGGAGAGGCAGCAAAGGAAGCCCAGTTTTGCAAACTAGGCTCCTAGGTTTTGTAATTAGTCTGCAGCAAAGATGAAGTTTGACAGTCTTGCTCTTATATTGCTCTCTGGGGTACAAGTGCATGTGTAGCTTTCCGAGAAGAGCTGAAAATCAACTAGTACCTGGAATACTAATCTGTTATCTGTACACTTCTGAATGAGAAAAATGTGCCTTCTGGCAGACTGGGAAATGCATTGATTTCGTGCCTCTCCTTTGCTTAGAGGCTGTGTGCAGTGGTCACCACGGAGAACCCGATACCTGGGGAGTTTCTCCTTACATTAGCATGTTTCCATGAAAAAATTGCACGCAGGCATAAAGAGCTACTAATGTTTGTGACATTAAATATCAGCTCATTTGTATTCTTCTTCTGTCCCAAAAGTCCTGATCAGGCTGCAGACGTTGGGGGTAACCTTCCAGGCAGAAGGAATCTTTGCCTGAGAAAAATAGCAAATAACTGTGACATCTCATTGTCCCCAGTGAGCTGAAACAATCCATCAAAAATTGTAGTTGGGTGGTATGTGTGCACATGTTTGGCAGGGTAAATAAATACAAAAGGATCTTATTAGTTCTTAGAATGTAAAACTTACAATATGTGATAATTGCAAAAACTTCTAATTGGGTATAATTATAATCTTCAAAGCATGTTTAACAGGGTAGTGTTTGATCGTGTTGTTGACCTTTTCACTCTGCTTTCAGGAGAAACCCTTAGAAACGAGGTGTTATAAAATTCATCAGAGAGCAATTAATTTGTGCAATTAGAGGGATATAATCTGAATTAATGCCTATGTACATATCAGAACATAAATGGACTTTAATGTGGCTGCACAGGCTTCAACTGGTAATGAGAATTCATTGTATGACAACTAAGAGAATACATGAATAGGACCTTGCTCATGCGAGACAGGCTCAGTGGTAGTCCAGGCGTAAGTGGAGAACCAGTACAAATTGTCATTGGCTATTTGAAACTTTTTATCTGATATGAAAAGGCAAAGCAATCTATTTTCTTAAGCCCAAGTTCTTGTCAAAAGAAATAAACCTTTAATATTTGTTTAAAAATAGGAAATTTCTGTCTCATTTTACATTTTCCAAAGAGTAGGATGTCCTATTTTTCCTTGGCCTGTGTGAATTGAGTCCACCACAGTCCTCACTTTAAAACAGGGTAAGAAAGAGCTACCTAAGCCTATTGCTGCTGGTCCTGTGTCTTTGTCTCACGATATCATTAACAGATAGCAAAGAGCACACCAAAACTAGAACACTGCATCATTCATGCGACTCTGTTCACTTTAGAGACTCAAATCCAATCTGCAGGCACCATCTCTCATTGCACTCTTGCTCTTAGGTATAAATTTTGCTTTTCAATTAAAGGACAGAAAGAAGGATATGAGATAAAAATTGCATAAAGCTATAAATAAGAAGTAGAGGCTCTCTCATGAATCTGTTTTTCTTTTGTATTTCTTTGGGAAAATGTTTTCTATTACTGGTAACTGGATCAAAGATACAGATTGGATGGGGCTTTTTCTGACACATGTAGTCCAGAAGCACAGTTAAAAAAAATATGTATTAGTTTTAATTCAAACTTGATGATCCCAGATTTTTTTAAAAAATAATTACTCTTTAGTTATCAGATATTCCTTTCATATTATATTTTTAGGTAATCTTATCAACCCACCACTCCACTTATTTTTAATTTTACTTCATTAGCTCTTAGTTTTCTATAAAGTGTGATCGTTGCTCAACATTGGGTACAAGTCTTTGATATCAGCCTGGTGTGATTTCAAACTCATCAGCTGCAATGAGTGCTCACTGGAACTGCCCCTCTGCGAGCATCCAATGCTCCTCTTGTTTCCATTCTGTATTTTCTAAATTACTGAAGCACAGCTCAAATAAATAAGCCTACCTTAAAATCTGTGCCAGTCAAAATATTTTTCACAGTTTTATGTGGAGGCATACATTGTTTTTATGCAGCTGTCTCTTTCTGAACTAATTTTATTGCCATACATCAAGCTTTAAAGACCATCTCATGCGAAACTTTGCCAATGCTTTAATGGGCTTAAAGTGCTAAGTATTCTTATTTATTTCTCTGTATTTACTTATAGGAACTGTAATGACAAGGAAATGTATGATCAGTGGTACAGAAAGCAGTATATTCAGGCTGAACATACTGCACATGAGCATGTGCATACTGAGTGTAAGGAAATCCACAACCAGGTGTAGCCCATGGCTATCTTCTCCATTCCGCAGGTTCTCCTCTCCTGTGGGGAGGAGGAGTTGGTGGACCCCCACACCTGCTCCCAATTCTCCCTGTGAACTGGAGGCCAGGTCTGATGCCCAGCTCACAGCCCACAAAATCCCACAGAGCTGATTTGCCTTGATAGGGGCAGAGGTGAGCGATGAAAGCCAAGGGCAGTTGTGGCACAGCTGGGGAGCACCAGCCCCAGACACATCCACAGCTGAAGTGAATCAGGGGAGAAGCTGCTTTGCTGCCTCACAACAACAGCCCTGGTGCCAGAGGGTCACGTTTTCACCCAGGCTGGGTGACTGAGTTGTGCTGGAGGCAGGTGACCCCCGTGGGACCTCAGCTGCATCCTGAGACAGCCGTTTAACTCCTCCTTTGGCAGCTTTCGGTTTTGCTGCTGCTCTCCTGCTGTAGAGGGATTGTTTCACTCGACCATGGCTGGGTAAGTGGTTTCTCTCCTTTTCTTTAGCAGCTGAAGGTTGGATCTGAGAATCTCTGAAAAGTGCGGGTGATCCCTGTGTCTCCTGCCCTCAGCCTCACACCCAGGATTCAACTGGCATTTGAAGGGGTACTGTCCTGGTGGAATTGTCATGTTGTAAATGGGCATTTCAAATGAGAACAAATGCAGGAGTAAAATTAAGTTGTTGAGACATTTTAGCTGAAAGAGGGAAAGGGAGGCTTCAGATTGATAAAGCTGTAAAAAGCTGTTCTGTGCAGCTGTTGGAAACCTGAAGCTCACAGTCATGTTGCAGAGTTGTCCCTAATAACCTGAGTGACCCAGGGAGCCTGGCTGAGATGTGTACTGTAGTGTTCCCTCTGTGGATAAGGAGCCCCTGTCCCCTGGGGAAAGGCATTGTACTGACCTCTGCTTAATGGCTGAGAGCAATTGCATACATAGGGTGTCATTTAATATCCGGGGAAATAAAATGTCTGGAGGGTTCAATAGGCAGAAAACGTGGTCAGAACTGTGGTTAAAAAGCAGCTGGTTCTATCTGCTAGGTAGCAAGATTTAAAGCTTTGCTGTAGGTTGGCCAGCACACTTGTGCAAGAAGCAGCCACAGGGACCTGCTGAGACTCTCCTGGGCTGACTTCACCTCTAACTCTCCATGCTGGAGTCAAAGGTTTCTCTGCTTGTTTCTGTTTTTTTCTTGTACCTTTATAATATCGGTGTCCATTTTCTCATCACCCTTAAACAACTTCCAACATTTTCATCACATGTCTAACTTGATGAGAAACTTTGGATGTGCCTGGAGCTGTATCCAAGGCTGTGCTCAGATGTTGAAACCGCTGCCTGAAAATTGGCTTCCTATGTAATAACCCAGAGCTCAGTGTATGAAGTGTACTGCGTTGTAGATGTTCTCTCAGTGCAATTGCTTTGAAGAAATAAATTACCGCTGTGTTTTGTGTTGGGAGAAAGAGTGTTTTGTTGTTATAAGTGACCCATAAAGATAACAGTCCCAGAATCTGGCACTTTACCTTCGCGGGTCTTTTTCAATAGATTTAAATGATGATAAAGGATTTCTTATTATAAAGGTCCCTGGATTACTTATCTAAATTATGAGTGAGGTGGATGTTATCCTTCAAAGGATAAGCTTTCTGCTTGCTGTGTTCTCAGACAAAGTATTTTCCAATAACGTGGTCTTCAGTGTTTGCCCATTTTTGCACTGTAATGAGATGTATGCCACTACAAACCTGCATTAAAGGACTTTTTAATGCAGTCGGGAGCCACAGCTAACAGGCCTTCTATCAGTGTAAGTGCCATAGCTCAAACTGATAAAGAGCTAAATCCCTAACAAGCTCTAAGTTATAGCATGGAAATAGAAAGTAGACTTTCTCCATGCACGTTTTAAGTACCTCATTAGTTCTCAATATGTCTACATGAGCTGAAAGTAATTGATGTCATTACTATGTATGTAAATGTGGCAAATTTCTTAAATTTTGCAACTTAGCTATGTTCAATTAACCGGTTTGTTAAAATATACGACTCTTAAATTAATTGTGGGGGTGAGAGCGTGAAAGGGAATATATGCATATGTTAGGGTGTAGAGGACAGAGATTCTGAGTCTCATCCAAATCTCAGCTATGGAATTTTTGGGTTTTGAAAAAGCCACCCTATGTAGAACACAGTGCACAGTCAGGGCTGTTTGCTGCCAGGGTGGGATAGCAGTTCTGCCCTGCTGTTCCAGGTAGGGAACACACTAGGGGGTGACTCCTTCAGTGATGCTGAAGATTGTTCTCTGTGTTATCCAGAGCATTCTTCACCCTGTGTTCTTTGTCTTCTGAAACTTGTCTGAAAGAGATGCTTTGAGGACTGGGGGAACTTGCAGCATGTAGGCAAGCCTGCACTGGTACTTAAACTGGCTTTGGGGAGTCCCTGCAATGCACCTGTGGCTCAGGCGTGAGTGCTACTGAGGTGAGAGCTCTGGTGCATGGGGTGTGTAATGAACAGCCCTTGTGTACACTCTCTGCTCAGAGCATTTCATTCTCTGCATCTCAGTACTAAGAGCAGTCGATTTGCAGGCTGGATTTCCCAAGCTTTTTGAACACAAGATGGTTCCCTATAAATGCCTGCAAAATGGCCATAATGTCCTTAAACAATCACAGCCAATTCCTCTACATCCTCTGCATCTCTGCAGTGCAGCAGTTTCTGCTCTCCCAGGGCTGAGATGTTTCCTGTGCCTTCCAGAAGAGCCCAGCAAGAGCTGCAAGTTGGGCTAAGGTTTGTGAAAGGAGGTGTGAGGGGCTTGCTCATGTGCACTCCCAGCCCTGAGCAGAGGCAAAGTGACTTCTATGGGACCTATGCCGTGATGGGGCTCTGGGCTGTGAACTCATATCTGGAAAGATCGAGGTACCTAGGAAAAAGTCCAGCCAGACAAAAGAATTGGGCTAGAGCAAAGTAAAACCATTTAAGGGAAAAATGTATGGTAGTGCAGTATCTGAGATATTGAAATGAATGTGATAAGATTGGGAAGTCCACAGTAGAGCCTGTATAATACACTTTTGTAGAAGATCTGTAACTAAAATTATAGCAGTTGTGACCAAGCAGGGTGATTTCTAATAGTCCTTGAGGCTTTATTTGTTATGTGATGCTCACTGATAAAACAATGAGCCATAAGGATGGAACAACTGACATGGGGCTTTTATTTTTACCTTCAGAAGTTTTTGAGGTTGCCTGGACATCACATGTTACTGGCTAAGGCTGCCCTTAGGCAAGGCTCTGCAAAGCTCTCCTTGTCTACAGTGAAAGCTTTGCCATGCTCAGAATTATGAGATTTGGTTCTGTGGTTATTTCTTCCTCCAGTGTTCCTGACAAACTGTTTCCCCCTCCTTAGAGCTTGTGACTTCTAAGAATTTTTTGAACAAAGTGATTTGTTCAGTTAGTTGCACTACATAAACCATACCTATAAATGTTTGCAGCATGCCCTGCTACTTCTTCTTCAGTAATAAAAGAACATGTTCTTGTTCTATTAATTCTACCTTTCAGAGGGTAGGGGGTTATTTGTTTTGTGAGTAGTTTTGTGTGTGACTTTACCCATAAACCAGATGTTAACACAAGACTCCACATGTTTGTGATCATTAGACAATATTGAAAGCTATCACTCAATCACCATTTGGGAACAAGAACACTGGGGGTTCTGCTACCTGCAAAGCAATAAAATTATTGTCTGACACGTTTACAATCCTAGAACTGGCAATCTGCTTTTACATAGAATAAGGTGTGTTCATACAATACAGTGTCTTGCTGAGCTGTTCATATATAACATTTGCATTAGGTAATTTAATTTAAATACATAGAGTCCAGTTGTAGGTCTTATAAATAAGAGAATGAGATAATGTTCTGATAGGTACTTCTGTAAATAATTGTGTCATTCTGAATTAATTCTGATTTTTTTTTGCCTGTTTTCTGTTAACCTTTGCCATTTTTGCCAAAGAGATTATAAAAGGCTGAATATTTGCAAACACTTGAAAACTATAATTCTATTTTATTTAACCATTCTTTTTAACATGGAAGCAGTATCAGCATATTTTCCAGTTTCCAGAGAGTTTTGAAAAGAATGATAGGAAACCATAAAACTCCTGAAAGGACTTTACCTTGGCTGAAGACTTTATATATAAAGAGATCAATTTTCTGATAAGATTCTCCGGAATGAAAGGACATTTTGTAATTTTAGCAAACATGAATACCAAAACTAGGGAAGGCTGATTGGGACCTGGAGCCTGATACAAACCTCATTATAGACTACAGAAAGTTTCCTGGAACTTTTATGGCCTTTGGATCTGGTTCTTTAATGCGTCTGGTAAGGTAATGGTTGAAATAGCTTCAGCATTCTGGCCCGTTCTCCGAATGTCACAATGCTGCCAATTTCTGTGGAAGGGCTTTAACTCTCTGGCAAGTCATTTCGGATGGGGGGAGAATGTTCCAGTGTTAGGAGCAATTACAATGCAATATTACACCTCCTACCCGTGTCTGTTCGAGCCTAACATCGATAACGGGAGGCGCAGCCTGGTTATCTCTGCCGATTTCACAGTGACAAATGGCCCCTGTACAATGCCCTGTTTGCACGGCAGTGAGGCAGTGTTCCGACGACACAACTTGCACAAAGGAGACGTGCTCTTGTTAAAAATTTCCAGCGAAGGTGCCCAGCCTGGGGGGCTGTGCTGGCTCTCGTGCAGGCTGCGTTTGCAGTGCCCCGTGGTGACCTCCCCCTCACCCTGACTGAAGGGAAGGTGAGGAAGGTGTGGGTGGGACATGGATTTTTGATCACGTTGGAAGGCGTGTGCGTGTGTTACCCTGCTGTCCAGAACTGGTGCTGGTGATGCCTTTTATAATCAAATCTGGCATGTCAAGAGAATGGACTCTTCTAACCTAAGACCAGCGAAAATGTTCATAGGTGAATAGAACTCCAAAAGCATTAGGTTCAATTGCCTGTGTACAGTACTTGGATACTAAATACAGTGATTTCATCAGAAATTCATGAGTTTGTTCATTTAGGAGCAGAACTGGAAATCTTCTGAGTTCAGTAGGAAGGTAAACTTGCTTCAGTACATTTCTGTCAGGTCAGGGCTTCCCTTTTCTCCACGAACTCCCTGAAAAATGCCTGCATGAGTTCAAAGCATAATTTTTCTGTGATTCTGTGGGTTTTAGTTCCAGGCACAGGCTGCATGGCTGCTTTTGGCCACATTAGCTATATCATAATTAATGCTTTCTGCTCACCACCAGGAGTTAAGGATGGTGACCAGATCAACTTGGCCCCTGACCACGGGCTTCCTCCAGTTGTACAAGGAGCACAGCACTTCTTGCATCCTCCCTTTGCCAAAATCTTGCCTCCAGTGCTGCGCTTGGTTTTGTGGGATGTGTCATTTCCAGCGCTGTGGATGCTGCCCTTCAACCTCAACAGCCCTCTAAGGCTCACACAGCTCATCTACATTGCCTGGTGGGTGTTTTAACCCTATTAGCAGGTAGTAAGTGCAATTGAAATAAGATTTTATTCAGCTGAAAATGTGCACAGACCTTCAATAAGCAGGTAGCCGCAGAAATAAGGAACATGGGATAACCTGAGATAAACCAAAGGGATAATTGTAGGTGGTGAAAAGCCCAGGGAAATAGGATATGAGAAGATAATAGGTACAATAACTTTCTCAGTTATTTGCCTTGAGTATTACCAAGGTTTCTATTTTTTTTTAATGACTATTTTTTTGTTGCTTGGTTGCCAGGTGAGTTTAGCGCTTTCCAACGAGAAAGGCTCTTGACAAGGAGGTGGATTGTATTGCAGGTCGAGGTTCTGGATGGCTGCCATGCAAAGTGGTTTAGACAGAGAGGCTCCCAGTAAGTGCTACAGTAGTTGCAAATTGGCAGATCTTCTATGTGCGGATGCCAAATAGCCAATTCCCACTTCACAATGTTGAATAATGAGCATTGTTTCTAAATTCTTTCAAGAATAAATTCCATTAAGATGCTTGGAATGTAAATACTTCCACTTAGAGAAAGTAATGATTTTAATTTGTTTTAATTCTATTATTAAGTCTGTTAATAAAAATGCCTATTTAAACTATTTAAGACATCCACTGAAATTCTACAATATTAATTTTATGGAAAACTTCCAAAGAACTCTATTAGTTTTCCTCTATTAAGATAACATTATGGACTTTTAATAGAGCTCTTGGCTACAGCAATTTTTATTGGCCTAGTTAGTAAATGAATTAATGTTAGTCCCAGGGTCTTCAAAATATGTAATATACTTTAAAAAAATAAAGTTTAAAAAAAGTATTTAATAATTTATCCATTACAGCAACTTTTACCACCCCCTGATAACACATATACATGCACTGGGTGAATTTTAGGTATGATTTAGTTTTGCTTAAGATTTTCCAGACACCTCAGTTAATGATTTTTCGTCTCTCCATAACCTTATTTTTTAAATAAGGCAGAAAAATCAATTCTTACATGATCTCACCCACAAGTTTGTTCCATACAAATAAATCTCAGGACAGGATGTGTTAATTCTTTTAATAATGCTCTTTCTGCTCAGTCAGATTGAAGAAATGCGCCTAGGTTACCTACAGTGGCTGCTGGTTTCTTTTCACCAAATTGTGCATGAACTTTAGCCATAGTTGTTTGCGTCTTGCTTCTGGTTTTGACAGACATTGGTTTTTCTGTAGTCTTAGACTGAGGTTGCTCTGGTTTCCTCAGGGATTGCACTGAGTTCCTGCCCATGACCCAAGGAAGATCTAATCCTTTTCAAAGAGTTCAGATCTGGTCTGCTCTGACAGCCCAAGCCCCTGCTCAGTCTGGGGATCTCGGCTGGCATCTCAGCATGGTGTTCCAAGCAAAGGATCATGACTGACAGTATCCTAAATTCATTATGAAAACATGCAATTCTTCTGGTCCTGGGGACGTTCTGTATTTCTCTTGCACAGGCATTGGACACGCATGACATTTGCATGCTCTTTAAAGCAGTGTGCCATTGATTAGCCAACTCAGTGGTCCACTAATGAGAATTTTACTTGAAAAGTAAAAGCAAAACAGATTAATGATGTCTGAGTTAATAGTTAACTGCAGCTCATTTAAAGTCTGTGTTAGGTAGGTTATAGATGAACAATGTAACTTTTTTTCCAAGGGCTGTTTCTTATAAAACAGCACTGTCTTGTCTTCGACATGAAGACTGATGATTTAGGTTTGATTTGTTGTTTTTCAGTGAATCCATCCACATTGCATTTTGTATTCTGGACTGTCACGTTCATATGAGTATGAGCACATCATAGATTATTTGTGTAATGCAAGTCCTTTGTAATCATCCATCATCCTCGAATCTGAGCATAAAACAAGAGGTAGCCAGAAGAGTGAATCTATATTGCTACCAATTCTTTGCATGCTGTTTTGTTTGGGTACACTGGACAGATTACATTTCCTGGCTTCCACAGCTGCCACCAAAGAGATGGATGCTTAGCCACCGTACAGAGTCCCACCAGTAATTCAGTAAGTGACTTGGGCTTTTCCTGAGTGCCCTCTTGAGGGCTTTCAAATTACCTGTAGGTTATTTACTAGGTTTCTGCATAAGAATCAAGCTCATTTCTGGCCACTGAATGCCCCGATGTGCCAGAGTGACTGATTCCATGTGGTAGGAACTTGTGGTTTAGGGCTTGATCTCTTAAACACTTGCTACTTAATTTAGCTTTATTCCTGGGTACAAAGTTGCTTCAATTTCTTTCCATTTACAGCTTTATTGGATCTGTCTGATGAATGTTAAGCACAGCATTTGTACATTTGGGTGTTCTGAGGTGAGCGAGACTACATGTACAAGCACTGTAGCTAAATCCTGTTTTGATATATCAGGATCTTCTTGGGAGTGGGCTGGCAGAGATTACAGACGATGGGCAAGGAAACAAAGCTGGATATGGAAAAGAACAAGGTTTAAATGTGTCACTGCTGTCGTTCTCTGCTTGAAAATGCCACTGTGGAAGCTATGTGTGAGCACTAGACCTTGCTAGTCTGAAAGCCTAAAGGTTGTGGAGACTTGTTAGTGGAGGTCAAGGGAGGGATGTTTATTTTCAGCACTGTTCTCACACTGACAACTTGAGAGTGAAAGGGATCCATGGATGCGTATGCTTGATGATTTCAAGTAGCACTCTTGCCACTTAGTTAGAACTGAGTAATTTCTGGCCAACACATCTATGCCATTTTGCCACTCACGTATCATAGCTTCAGGCCTAAGAGCTAAATTTGAGATTGTTTAGTGTTTGTTTATTAATATTTTTAAAACAGTGTAGCATAGCACAGTTATGTTTGACTTTTCAAAATGTAAGACAATATGGTGATACTCGTGCATCATTTCAGTCTGTGCTAAAAACTCCTCAGGTAGCAGGGTATTTTTAGGGATTCACTTCTCTACACTGTATGTAAAATACAGGGAACCCAAAAGGCAAATCTAACACACAGATATAGTGTGTACTGCTGAGAGGTCAGGTCAGCTCTGTGTTTGGGCAAACTTTTGGTAGAGTGTTTATGTGGTAGATAAGTTATTCCCTGTGTGCATGTGTGCCCCTTGTGTGGCTCGTGGAGATTTCTGTGTGTGCCAGTTGTTAATCCATGGTTGGGAGGTTGTGTAATAACAGGTTCCCTTCCCTGAATGGAGAATTAGAGGCTCCTCAAGCCCCAGAGCTCGAGGATGCTTCCACAGCCATAGTATCAGGAGCCTTTAAGCAATCTGACCATGCTGAGAACAAAAGCTGCAGTGTTTTCAGGGCCCCTCCTTATTTCCAGAAGCAGTGATTCACCTCAGCAATGCATGCAGCCTTTGCTTGTCTTTTCGCAGACTCTGCAACCACGCCGTGCTCCTTTGTACACAGTCTTGCCACACTAGCTTGGGAACCTTTGCTGTCATTTCTACCATCTGGAGCAGCCTCTGTGTCTTTCTGCCTCATCAACTCCTCATCTTTTCTCAAAACTTTTGTCTTTTTTTCTTAAGTAGATTTTCTCATCTGTGTATGCCTCTGTTTTCATTTTCTCACTCTTTTATGGGCCTTGTTGCTCAATGCCTTAATTTATTCATCAAACAGTGTCTTGACAGCACTTTACAACACTGTATCACAATACACACATCTACTGTGTATTGCCTGAATTCACTTCTTCCTTGTATTTAATGCTGTCCATCTGGGAATGCAGTTGGTATGAAAGGCAGTATAAGTTGTAAAGTTGTATTATATTGTGAGAGAGACAGCAGCATCTGCTGCTATACATATAAATACTCTAACTTTGCAATACTTCAACAAAGAAAATCATTTGGGCTTGTTTTAAACAGAAAATTATTAAGTGATAATGTGTATAAAATGAATTTCTAAACAGAACTTGAGACCTTTAAGAATAGGGACCAAGGACAAGGTTTGTTAACTTTTGTTTTTCATATGTATAATATGTACTAACATATATTTATATATATATTTAAATGTATATTTGTACATGTGTTTTTGTGTACATGTATATTTTAAATATAATGCAGTATTGTTAAAAATCTCTGTTCTTGGAGCTCTGGGATCAAAGGAAGCCATTGCTTTCGTCTTTTTTCCTTTGGTTCATTTTTTTGACAATTTTGAAAATTGAAGCTTTTACCAGGGGAGCTCTGCATCTGACTGTCCTGGCTCCCAGGTGTGCAGGCTGCCTTTTACATCTGCACTTCTGTGCTGGAGTTTGCTGTGGGCACAACACCTGAGCTACTCTGAACCTGCTTGCCTCTCTTTGCAGGTAATCTGAATTCCTCAAGTTAGAAGACAGATTTGAGAAATGTACCTCATAAAACACATACCTGTGGCTTTGTTTGTCCAAGCGAGAATTAAATTCAAAATTTGATTTTCAGAAATCTCATCAGTCAAATAACAGCACTAATGCTGTTCTGACCTCCCAGCTGTGCACTCCAGAGGCTGAGTCTCCACTTCTTCAAACCTATGAAAGCTTTGAGGTTTTCCAGCAGGACTGCACAACTTGTGGGTGCTGGACTTCGATCTAGCGAGTCCCTTCTGCTGGCAGGGGGCCCTGCAGGGCTGAGCAGGGCTGGGACCAATCCATGCCCCAAAGTAAAGGCAATCAGTATTCAAGTGTTCAGGGAACAAAAGCAGTTGAGCATGGTTTGCACTCAGAGGATCCTATTCCTGGTCATTCCAGGACCATCCCACAGCAGCAATCCCAAAGGATTGTGGGTATGGCTAAACATGACTCTTTTAATGATGAAGCCAATATATGTTGATTCGGGGTTTTTTCTTCACTTATTTAATTTTGCATCCTTTGTCCAAGCTATTGTTTGTCTGAACTTCATAAGCCGAACTAGAATAACAAGAGACAACTATTTAAAGAAAATAATTTAAACATGAGAGTGTTGGTAATAAAAAGAGTTCGTCTGTACAACAATATTACATTTGCCATTGTATTTGATTAGTAATGAATACCGAGTATTCATCTAAGCAACAAGCAAGAAAGGGGAGGAAAAAGCTTTTGTATTAAATCAACTAAATGATGAAGTGAGTCAGTGGAGGCTGTTTTAGTGTTTAGAATGCAAAATGTGCAGCTCATAACCATGAAATTTACTGTACCTTTTATAAGCATATTTTGATTGTAAATGTGTGGGAGATAAAAATGCTTAGTTTTTAAGGCAAGATGGACAGCTAATTTTTTTAAGGCATGACATTAATGGCTGGAACTGTAATGCCCTTGTTATTCAATCTTGAAAAAGTTTACTTACAGTTCACTTCTAATGGCTCTTTCATACCATTATCAAATGACTGATCGTCATTGCGAGCATTTTAGCAGCTTTCAGATCTGTTATATTTTTAATTAAATTGGCTGTGAATTGTGTAAGTAGCAAAGGTTGACACACTAGCACTCAGTGCAGCATCACTGCTTCTCAGTGAAGCTGTCACAGGACACGCACGATCTTGATTTCTTTAAACACTTTATGATTCTTTCAATCTGTATCAGATGTTGACTTGGAATAGCAAGCAAATAGCTCTGGAGAGCAGGATGGGATGTTGCAGAAATTCCCCTGAGGTGCTTTGATGGAAGCAGCCTGGTTCAGAGTGCATGGAGCAGCCTGACCTGTGTGGATTTGTGGAGAATGCGGTCTCTCTGCTCCAGGCCAAAGGACTTGTGTGTGGTGTACATGTGCATGCTGCTAACACCATGCCATGCTTTCCAGCTGGAAAATGTCAGGACAGTCTCTGGGCCTTACTGTTACTGGAGCAACAGCCACTTTCCTCCCCAAGGACCTCAGATGTACCTTAACCACCTGTGGGCTGGTAGTTGAGCAGCTGCTTGCTTGTAGAAAGAAGGATGAAAAATCATAGGCTTTCCCTGTTATTGATGTGCCATTTATTTTAAAGTATGTTTTTGTGAACATTGCCTTTGCTGCCTTTGTCTCTTTCTGCAAAGCACCATTTCAAACTGGTAGAGCAACACTGCAAACACAGGAGAATGTGGTTCTTCTTGTGTTAGGCTGATTTGCATTGTCTCATTCAAAACTATCTTGGACCAAACTAGTTCAGCCTGCCCCAAACCATGGGAACCATCAACAGGAAGTAATGCTGTGATTTTTAAGAGATTAGTAAATCCTGAAGAAAAGGTATTAATCTTTAGTATTTTGTATTCAAATGAATGGGCCAAATCTTGAAGACTTTTTAGTTTGTCTTTACTTGGGCAAAACCATATCAGAGAAAAAAGGCCTGGTGAAAAAAGATCCAGTCTGGAGTCTGACTTTTACTCAAGAGTTTAGCATTTTTTTCTCCATTTCTTTTCTTCTGCTGTGTCCCTTTCTGTGTTGTACAATACATATCACATTCTAAGAATATCCTAACATATTCTAGAATAGACAGAAAGCTTTACTTTTTAGAACAAAAAGTGCAAAAATCATTAATTTTCATTGCTCTCTGAGTTTCTGCTCTTCCTTAACCCTTGTATTTGGTGTCAATGGGCAGCTGCAGTTTGCTTAGAGCTTTGATCCAAGAAATGTGATATTTTAATGCTTAGCAGGTACCTGATCTTCTTCTCTGCTTTCTGTGGGGTAGCTGGTGGGGTAAAAGGCAATGATTTGTTTCCCATCAAAGTGCTCTGCAGTGATTCAGCCAGGGAAAAACAGCCATGGGGGAAAGTCTTCAGGGAGCTACTGTGTCTCAGCTTTAGTGCATCACCTGCCAACCTCAGGCCTGGCTGAAGATATCAGTGAAAATTCAGGCATATACAAACAGGGTTTTTTTTGAAGAACAGAGGCATTTGAATCTAAATTCAGCCTCTACAGAGGTTGAGTTCAACCAATGGGGTCAGATCCACCCCTGCTTCACCAGGGTGGTAGTTTGTGCTTAAATGGATTAGCTGCTATCCATATCCTCTTGTTAGCATTGCAATTACAAATTAGTATAACATAAAAGCTTGGTATAATTGTGCTGGAAATGAAAAATATCTCTTTATGTCGCACATTTTACAGACACATTAGACTTGCAGACTATTGTGACAATTACTTTTTGCTGAGGGGGAGAGAAAAAGATAAATGACTTCTAAATCACCACATGACTCAGCCTGCAAGCTCTGAGTTTATTTGTAAGACATTTATCTCCTTGTATACTTACCCAAAAAAAAATAATTATCATTTAATTAATAAACTTAATAGCCTGAGGTATTCTGATCAATAGAAAATAGTATGGGAACAGGGCCTGATGCAATGAAATATTGAGTTGTCTGCAGACAAACCCATGATTTTCCTTAAAGCCAATCATACTCCTGCGTGGTGAGTTACGGGAGCCTGCGTAGTAAAGCACAGTGCTCTGCTGAAAATCAAACTGATAGATCAGCTTGAAGAAAAAATTTGAAGCAGTTCCTTGTGCCTTGAAACAATTCCCCCTTTATGTTTTCTCTGTGCGACCTTTTGAGCTTTGTTTCCCTGCTGGCACTGAAACACTGTACGAGCTTCCAGTGAAGCCAATGGATGTTTTTCCACAGAATGTGGCAGACTCCGGTTGGGTCAAATTCTGCTGCTGATGGGGCCTGGCCCTCCTGTGACATTAGGTCAGAGCCCCATTACAGCTCTGCAAATCCAGAGTTCCTGTGCTGGCTCCAGGGCTTATCCTGGATAATGCAGAATAACCAACAGCAGGACATGCCCTGGCCTCCTGTTGGCGGCGGCTCCGAGTGAGCAGTGGGAGCTGCCTGGCAGGATGGGCTCTGTTTGCTTTCTCTCAGCCCCGTTATGATTTCACTCCTTGCCAAGGCAGCCAAAGGCTGATCTAATGCTTGCTGGGGGAAATACACAAATGTGTCATTTCTTTCGTTCGACCCGTGCTAAAAATGTGTCCTTAAAGAAAAGACCTGCAGGGATTGGGCACTTTGTAGGCATGCAGAAACAGCAGGAATTTTTCATCTCAGTTTGCAGGACAGCTTTACAGTGGCAGATAGAAATGGGAGCAATACACCTTTTCTTCCAGACAGATGCATAGAATTAGCTCCACATGTCATTCTGACATAAATGGTAAATGAAGTATGGGGTTTAACTTAAACACGCTTTTTGAAACGGAAGAAACATTGCTGTGGACACTATAACTTGATTGGGAATTGGTGGTTTTCAGTTCTTGCTTCCTCCATTGAAAATCTCAGTCCCCCTCATTATTGTCCTCATCATTGCTGGACTAGGTACCTTGTGCTGGGTGCTGCACAGCATCTGCTTGGGCATCAGATGAAACTGAAAGTGAGAGGAAAAGAAAAACATAATGGAGGATGGGAAAATAGACAAAGGAAGGGAAGGATGGCCAGGATGGTGGTGGATGTACTTCAAGAGCAGCAGTTATGGTCTGACAAATATGCTGGCCTCAGTATAGTTGTGGCTGACACTGAGGATCTGGAGCACTCTCCTCACTTCCTCTGGAGCCTGTTTCACCCCTTTTGCTCTCACACTGCCTCTTTGAAGCTCCAAAGTGAGATGGAAATACTAGAGTCAGTATTATTCACTTTAATGTTCACAAAATTAATGTAATTGTATAATTAATGTAAATCGTGCCAATTATGATCCACTAATTTATCCTGTGTTAATCACAATACTGAGTTTATATACAAAGCTGTCTTGTTTGGATGAATGGAGGCTCATCCTTTTCTGTGCTGTTTTTGTTAGCAGTGATTGTTACAGCCTTCCAGATTGCTGTGTTAAACCCTGCATTTCCCCGTGCTGAGGGAAACAATTATGGAAGACCTGCAGACCTCAATTATCACTGCAGGTCAAAGGGCATGCTATTGAAATGCTTATGAGTAAACACTGCAGGATGTGGTCATCCCTTGCTGGGGCTCTTTTTACCCCTTAAGCACCATGCATATTTCCTATATTTTTTATTTTAAAAATCAAATGTTCATTAGAAACAACTGAAACATGACAGTGGTGAAGTGTGATAGTGAGAGAAACTTCTGAAGATGCAAGAGCAGGGATATTAAGAATGAAGGAAATGTTTTCCTAAAATTTGTCAGAACTTTTGGGTTTGAACTAGCAAATATTTTCATGAAGAATTTCATCTAATGTCTCATATTTTTCCCTATTGTTAATCCAGCCCTACATGCAATTTTCTGACTCACATGATGACTTAATTTCTTTCTCTGTGAGCATTCAGATGTCTTCACTTGATCACTTTAATTAAAGCAGAAGTCCTTACTCTCAGAGGTGGACAATGAGTAACACAGCCAGCTATGCTTGTTAGGCTCAGAAGGTTTTTTTTAATTATAGATTTGCCTGCTGGTATTCAGTGCAGTCCCATTTTAGCATTTTAGCATTTAAGCAAGTGATCCACTTAAGTGAGTTCAAACAGCTCTTAAACATTGAAAGAAAACCTAAATGCCCTGCTGAATGGGAATCAGCTTCAGATTTACTGGCAAATTTTTCTGGAGAGAATGTCCTTCCTACCTAGGATCTTATTACATGAGTTGGAGATTTTTCTTTTTCTACTGGTGCCAAAATCAGCACAAGATCTGTCTTCACATCATAAATTGCAACTTCATGCACACTATTTTGCTTTCTTCAGCTTATTGTGAGCCTTTCCCACTCCCTTTTTATAGAATACATGAGATACTTCTCAATGTTAATTTTCAGGAGGCTCTTTAGGTGTGAACTGGGACTGTTTTTTCGATAGCAGATTTATCCTAATTTTTTATGAATGTTCCAAAACCCCAGAGATGAGCTGAAAGGATCAAAACCCTTGACTTGATCTGTGCCACTGAAATAATCCCTAAAAGAGAATTTACAGCTTTCCTAATGTTCTCAAGGCTATCTCCTGAAATATCTCCAGTTACTGGGCACTGTCATCTGCAGCAAACTTTTAAGGAAATAAATACGAAATTACCATCTCAGATAGTGCCAGTAAGCTGTGATAGGAGGCAGTGAATTCTATCCTGTGGGCTCTCTCTGGCTCTAAGGCTGCTGAGAGTCCTCCTAGTGCTTTCCTGGAAGTAGGATGGACCTGTCTGGGCAGCAAAGCCAGGAGAAAGTGTGGGAAGGAGTCTGGAGGGTGCATTTGCTCAGGTGGAGCACCACACAGAGGTTTGCTCCTGAACACTTGCTCAGGGATAAAAGTGCCCACTTCATGTAAAGAACTCCTCCCCAGAGGGAGAAGGATCCCGTTTGGCTGAGGGGATCAGAGCCACTCCAGGAACCCAGAGAAACTTGACAAAGAGTATGAGTAAAATCGGGCTTGAAACAGGTTTTGACATAAGAACAGATTCATGCATAAATGCAGTGTGGTGTTGGTTATAAGTGGAAGAAGTGGAAATAGAATGTTAGCAGAGAGTTTATTTTTAACTGCTGTTTAGACTTTCCTAAGTGTTGTATGTGATAAAAACCAAGGGCTGGTAAAAATCCAGGTAAGGGCAAAATGCTGCAATATTTGGTATTCTCTGAGAGTAGATGAAATACCAGAGAAAAATGGTATTATGTGGTAATATGATAAGAAAAAAACTTACTCCATCCAAAAATGTTAGTTTATAATGTTGGCTAAATTAAGCAGTTATTGATTTTTAATATATGTTCTCCTCTTACTGTTTTTTGGGGTTTTTTTTTTTAAGCTTTCAAGATTTATTATGGAATGTTCTCATTTTGAGTGGCATAGTGAAAGATATAGTCTCTGCAGCATGCTGCTGTTCTGCCAGCAAAGTAAACAGCACTTCAGATAAGATTTGGGCTTGCAGCTTTTCTTAATGAGAACATCAACTTTCAGGGCACGGATTTTGCTCATGTAGCCAAATAGGCCATGCATGCCCCCATTTATTATAAAAATTAATATACAAAACAAACTCTATGTATCTATATGGGCAAGCTATATTATGCCTGTGTCCTATATGCATAACTTAATTATAGCAGTGCTCAGCAGCTCGGAGAAGGAATGGCAGTGAAGCTCTGTGGCATCATGTGGGTGCTTCAGCTGGAGAAGGAAAATCCAACTGTCCTGATATGAGAAAGAGCCATGTACTGTATCCCCACATGTCTCTCTCCTGGCAGTGCTCCTCTTCACAGTGAGCTCTAGATGATATGCTCAGCACAAAATGCTTA
>WAAG01012890.1:27056-71061 GCA_013390105.1 Tichodroma muraria | reverse complement strand
GAGGCCTAAAAGGCAGTGTGTTCTCCTTCCAGACCTATTGATAAATCTGTATTTTTTCCATTTTTTTCTTTTCAAATTAAAATAATTTAGTTGTACCGATTGAGTTTTCTTTCCTAATAGAAAACCTTCAACCAAAAAGCATTTTTTTAGAAACACTAGAGATGAAAAATGTAAACTAAACTTTAAAATTTGCTAATTGTAAATCCCTTTGTCTTCAAAGTGCTGCATAGCAGATCAATTCCAAGTAATTATTATGTGAAAAATGTAGGACTTTTTGGTTCATATATGTATTGAAGAGATGCAAAGCCAATATTAAAAGAATTTTAATTGGTTTGAGATAGAAGCAGGAGATGATTTTCCTTCATTTGTAGAATCAAAAAAAATGAAAGTATCTCAGCTATTAAATTTGGGAAAGGAGTGCGTATTTCAGTACTGCAGTTACTGATGTGTGAAATACAGAAAAATGTTAATTGAGGTAGGCTTGTGAAGTGAAATTAGTTGCAAGTGGACTGTAGATGAGCAAAGGGATTCTTAGGGTGTTGCACCTCTGCCATACTTTGAGGTTAATTCATTAGAGATAATTGGAATGTTAAATAGTTTTCTATAAGGAATCGCTGCTACAGTGGTCTAACACTTTTAATCTGATTGAATCAAATGCTAATTACTAANNNNTGGGACCTAACAGGACTTGTTGCATTCCAGTCAACAGGACAGATCCATGATCTCTGGAATCAGGGAAAGAAGGTCTGGTCTTCCTGGCTCTGTCCCACTGGGCAGAGGCCATTCAGTGTGGTGGGACACAGTGACCATGCCCTCATCCAGGAGTAAGACAAATCAAATAATGCAGGATATATTCTCCACAGTAAAAGCAGAACACCAAGGTGAGTTGTCAGGAATGAAGAGAAATGCTGATTTACACCAGAATGCCAAATACAAACCCATAGCCTGCCACAGATTTTCCTCTTTCTTTCCTTTATTTATGACTGTGACATAAGTGTCCTCTGCATCTATTTACTCTTACCTGGGGTCTCAGGCTTGCATATTTCATTTTCCCAGATGGGCTGCATCACTCTGTGAAGGATGATCTCTCTGTGCTGGAGAGGTGCCTGTGCCAGGTCCCATGCATGTTTTCTCTTATTTATTGCCTCCCTGGCGACAGGCTGTCGCCAACAGGCGGATAATTAGAATGGCTCAGGCTGGAGACCTGTGGAAAGTCTGATTACTTTCATAATTAGCCCATAAATGCTGTAGGTTTGTGCTAGAATCCTCTACAATTTCCGCTATCAGAAGCTCAAGGTTCTTTCTTCAGTGACATCTTTGTTTTTTATTTTTCTAAAAAGAGGAAATCCCTGCATTATGGATCTATTCTCATTTGTGTTGACTTACTTTCGATGGCTTCCTATTTAAAACTGACAGCTTTTGCTTTTGGAGAACCTTGGAGTCATTTAAAGAGAAAAACAGTCCCTCTTTCTGCTTGTGCTCCCACTCTGTACAGAAAGAGAAAAAGCAAAAGGAAAAAGTAAGAATAGGAGAAAAGTGTTACCAGAAGCAGCTAAACCAACAGCATAATCTGCAAGTTCTGTGCATACTGTTATGATATCTGAAACATAATTATCAAGCTTAAGTTAATTAGACTAATGCTTAGAAAATCTGGCATGGCAGATTGTGGTAAGTAATTATATATACCGATTAAAAGATGTAATATGCAACGAGCAAAAGCAAAAAGAAAACTCCATTTGATACAGCCAGTGAACACAGACAATTAAGAAGTCAAGTAGATGAGCACCGACAAAGATACTGAACTTTGTGGAAGATGATGGGCAAGATGCCAATTTTTCAGTGGAACAGATTTTGCATAGTATCAGTCAAACTTTTGTTTTATGAAAATCCATGCTACTGTTTCCTAACTAAAATACATGAAGGGCCACTTGCTTTTGCATTAGGGCTAGCTGACATGAATACAAGGGAATGTGCAAACAAGAATGTGACATTAGAGTACTAGTTTACATATATATAGAAGTTGTGTAAATGGCTTTTCTTAAAAGCAATTCACAAGATGTCATATGAGAAATAAAGCTGTGAAGACAGTGTCTTCTGCAATTAAGTTTAATAATGATTATGGGTCAGGATGAATGGGGGGAGCTTGTGTGCCTTTGTACCATGCAGCATGTGCACAAGAAAACCCTGAAACTCACTGAGAACGTTTTTTTTTCTTTTTCTTTTAACTTTTGCTTGAAGAAAAGTTTGAAGAAAAAAGACCTAAAGAAAGGAGAGAAATGTAACAACAGACCTGTGAAAGAAGTTCTGATTGCAACTTCAAAATGTGTCTAAATAAATAAAACTATTTTGCAAGTTCTCCACAAAATGTGTGACTGTACAACTGATTCCCCAATCAACTCCCTCCTGAAGGAGGAGTGAGAAACCTGCCAACTCCTAGTCTGGTAAATTCAGATGAAGCAAGTCCATACGTGATCCATTCTCACAGCATTTAATCCACAAGGTTTTGACTGCGCTTCTGGAATAACGTATAAGTTGTTCTTAGCAGAGCCACGTGTTTTATTCATATCTGCTGGAAATTGCTTTCATTTCTGTTGATCTCATTGTTTCCTAAGGCATGAACAAACTGATTGAGCTGAAAGCATACAAAATTACTTTTTGTCTCTGAAAATTGGGAGTGTTTGGGTTGCTTTAGCTTGTCTTTGTACCTTTCCTACCCTCCATCCTGCATGGTGATGTGCTACCCCCACAAGCAGTGTGGGATTTTCCGTAGCTCTGGAGCATGTCCTGTAGATTATGCAGAGAGAACGTGGTGATCTGCTGCCAGGGTATCATCACCAGACCAGAACTTGCAAAAATATTGCAAACTAAAAAGGTTCCTGTGACTTTTCAGATGATTATTTCTATAATATCTGTGCTCGAAGGTTTTAATATTAGTTCTGTCCAAAAGCAATGATACTGAAGTCTACATATTAAATAATAATTGTTATGCAAATGCTATCAGTTTATAATTTCTATATAGAAACATGGGATGTCTGGGAGGTTTTAGCATGGGCAATAGCAACTGTTTTTTCCTAGGCAGTTTAATAATATTTTCAATATATTTTCATCAAAAACACCTTTCTACTAGTAGAAGCTATCAGCCTTAATTAACTGCCAGTCTATCCAGCTAAAATTAATTCTTCCCAAATTCACGGTCCCTTCACTTAAATTAATTTCAGAATATTTTATTCCATGGCTATTATGCCATCCTTATTTTTCTGCATGGGCATTATGTGGGTACAACTGATTCCCCAGAAGAAGGATTTCAACAGGATTTCAACACTGCAGCTTGGAAGAGGAACAGAAAGATTTGTCCTCCTCAAAGTGAAGGCAGCCTGTGTGCCCCTCCATCCCCTGAAAATCCACTGTTATCCCAGTCTGAATTTCACTGAGTAAATAAGGGCTCCTGTATTGAGCCCCTTATCTATGACCTTTTTTTATCATTTGATTTCATAAATGAGTTCAGAGGTTCACCTGAGGGGTGAAGGAGTCTGCTTGAACAATGCCGAACTGTTCTTCACTTTCCCTCTTACACTTCCTGCATCCATCCCTCCCAAGCAGAATCTAGGACCATATTTGCTGTGGGTAATATATCTTTGTGACGTTTGTACAGTAGGGAAAAAAATTATATGGGCAAAACCTCTTGTGATGTCCCTTAATAAGACGACTTCCTGCATAAGTTTTACAGCAACTTTAATGAGCTGGAAAAAAAGGAAGGGGTGATTGACCATCTGAAATCTCCAATTCTGCTCCCATATATGGGTCTGGTACTATCCACTGCCACTGGATCATTGAGACATGTGAGCCTGCACTGGGTTTAAAAACTATTCTAAATACTGAAAAATTTCTTCCCTTTTACTGCTGCTACTTTAAGAGGTGAATTTACAGATGCTGGGGCATTTGCCCTTGATAAAATTTGTTTGGTTCTTATCCCACTAGGTCAGTGGAACATCAATAGATTCTTAATGCAGTCTGTCTTTTAGAGTTTCTTTCATTTCTCAGAGCAAAAGTAAATGTCATTCATATTGACAGGTTGTAATGGGAACATTGACATAGTAGTTTTTAAAAATATACACAACTTCTTTTAAATAGTCTTTGTCTCTCTCCTATGTTTCTTCAATGTGTCTATAGCAATTACAAGGTTAGATATCCCTTAAGATGGTAGAAAAGGTCATTTTGTTGTCTTTTCTACCCCATGCCTCAGTGAAATATTCATGATACAGCTCAGGTATTGGGCTCAGGTTTAATGTTTCATTGCATTGCCATCTGTTTTGTTGTTGCAGTTGTTGTTGTTGTTTTTTCCCTTGGAGGGGGGTGAGGGAGCATGGAGGCAGCTGTGAGGGATGCTGGCATATGAGTCCGGACCTGATGGGAAAGAAGAGCAGTGAATCTGCAGGAGCAGAGTAGCTCCTTTGATCCACGCTTTTCTTTTTTAACATTAAAAGTTCTTCTGGTGAAAATCTGCTGTTATGCGTGAAGTAGTATGCATCAGTAGTAGATGTGGTAGGCTCTCTGCCTCCTCAGAGGCTATGAAGCAGCATTAAAGTAGTCTTTTATGTTATTTGTAAAGTTCATTTATATGACAGCACAGATGTTGAAGCCCAGCTCCTTGCTGACCCAAATGGCATTAACAAGTTCCAAGGGGGTGTGTGCAGAGGAGCCTTCCTGAGTACTGCAGTGGCTCGGGGGCAAAGGGCAGCACAGAGAAAGGAGGAACCTGCAAGGGGATGCAGAGCACCAGGAGGATTTGGAGCAGGTGCCCAAGTCCTTTGGCCACAGCCAGCTGCTACCACCCAGCTGTCACAGGCCTGGGGACACCACAAGGACGCAGAGACCTGGGCAGGGAGGGTTTCTCTACAGTGTGTCATGGGTGAGTTTTAAGCTTTTTTGTGACTACTTTTACTGTAATGAGAGTCTTTGGCCCATAATGTCTCACCAGGATTTTTCAGATGCATTTTGATCATCTTGCTCTTTTTCAGCATTTCCCTCTTACTGCTGTTGATTTAAATGTCATGACATTTTAAACATGACTTATTATAACAAAACAGTATATAAAACAATATGCTGCATAATAAATGCAGCCATATTTTTTTGAGTGAATGTTAAATGAGAGCAATTTATTCCTCAACCTATTTTACTACCTACTTACTAGAGGGTATGGGCTGCCTAAATCCCAGGGAGGCAGTCTCGGTGGTGAAGTAGCCTTGCATGTGCAAGGCTGAAAGATGAAGTAGTATTTGAGGGATGCCTGGGGGAAAAGGCCATCCCAGGGATGTAGCTTTATCTGGAAGTGCTGTGATCCTGAGCACTGTGGGGAAAGCAGACAGGATCATCCTGGGAAGGTCTGTTGGTGGGTGAGGGGTCCCCTGAGAAGCACACACAAAATCAGGCTTTGAAGCCCTTGTGTTTCACCTCAAATATGCGGGATATGGCATTTCAGACACTGGAGTCTCCTTGAAATTCTCCTACAGTCAGTGGAGGGAGTGACTCAGAATGTGAGTTATTCCAGAACACATTGATAGAATGTTTTCATCTTAATTTCAGAAAGTGTTGCTGAGGGTGAGGTTTTTTTTAAATAGGAATAAGCTAATTCCCCAGAGAACAAGAAATACACTCTGACCACTGTGGGCTCTTCCTGCACATCCCAGAGTTGTGGTGAGAGAGGTGGAACTCCCCCTGGAGAGGAGGGCATGCTCCTATTCCCCTGCGTGGTGAACTGGCTCTGTGCCAGTGCCGCAGGACCTGCAGCTGATATCCTTTGTGCTGTCAGAAAAAGACAAAGAAAGCAAATAAACCAAATCAACCTCCTTAACACACATGTGTTTTCCTTGGCATGTCATGAATCTTATTGAGAGTATGGCAAATATTTGTCTAAAGTTAAGAAGATTACTGAGGGAAGTTGTGACTTTGAAACTCACTGCAGCAGGAGCCAGAATACATCACCCTGATGCAGGCACCTCGAGGTTATCTCTGCTCTTGGAGTGGGACATGCACATCTCTCTGCAGCTCTGACCTCTTGGGAAGAGGCTTTCAGTCAAGTAATACATGCACCTGCATGAAATTTTTGAATCACTGACTCCATCCTTGATTAAAGTGCTTTTCCTTGATTAAAAATAGCCTTTTTCCAAATGAGTAATGTTGCATGGCAGGCTGTGCACACAGGATAAGTTTTCATCCAACATTATCACACTGATGACATTGCCATTTCTTAACCAGGTCTCTGTGTGACACATTTCTCTTGTGTAGACAGCCCTCTGTAGCCAAAGCCATTAGGAAGTTCCCCACAAAAATCCACCTTCTCTTCACAGGTGAGGAAGACTACAGAGGTGTTTCTAACATTATCTGCTAACTAGGAGGGTAATGGGCATGGTGAAAATGTATCTAAACACTTTTATAGATTCTTGCCTGGATTTCAAATCAGATTGTAAATAGCAGTTCCCCAAGTCTTTGGCAGGACTTCTTACCCCAGTGGATATTCCTTCAAGTATCTTCTTTATAATGTGCTCACTTTCCAAGAATTTTATCTCAATTGGAGCCAAACTGGAAGTCTGTCAAGATCTGAGCTCTTCAGAGTGCAATCTACATATTTCACCGAATGGCAAGTGTGTTTTCTATGCAACTGTCGTTCTGCTTGTGGGCTTACTTGTCTTTTCTATTTTCAAAAGCAAATTTCTTAAGATTCTTTTTATATTTAGTCTTTTTTTTTTTTAATCAGAATTGTTAGAAACTGGGGTTTGCAGAGTTTATTTTAGCAAAGCACTTAAATACGTATTCTTAAGGGTTTTACTTAACCTTTATGTGTTTTCACAAAATTCTCTTCATCTATGTGCTAAATAGGGTGCAGTTATTCATATGTCCATGTGAAGTGTGAAGTTCAAGTCTTTCCCCAAAGCACAACAATAAAACTGGAAAAATATTTGCAGTCACTATGACAAAAAGTCGACAGGAGGGGAAAGAACCACCATTCTCTAAAACACAGCTTTGATAAACTGAGGGTTTCCAATGGAATATGTGCTTTGCAGCAATATCAGCAGCTGCGAGGTAGCAGCATATTTCATGCAGAAGCAGTAAAACAATTGGAGAAGGATTTTCCAGTAGATACTTAAAAAATTGTCTCATATAAAATGCAGATAATTTAGGCTTTTTTCCCATCTCCTTAAATAATTCAGATTTAATGCAGCAAGTAAAACCCACCCCAAAATCAGGGATTTCTGATTCATGCAAACGCAGATATCTGAATGATATAGAATCATAAGCAAAGTCAGCAGATGAGAAAATTATAGGATGTGGGTTTTTCCGCAGTGTTCGCTGTAAATTAGAGCAATTAAATTACAGCAGTTTTGTAGCTGTAATTAAATATGGAGACGGGCCCAGAGATGCGGAAAGCACTGAGCTGCCTGAGCTGCTCGGGCTGTGAGGGGGAGAAGGGGGAAAGGGGCTTGGAAAGGGGTCCTGATCCCACAGCAGCTGGTGGGGGCAGAGAGGCCTCCAGCACTGTATTAACACCAAGTCTGGTGGGTCTTTTGCATGGTCAAGGAGGAGCCTGCTGGGCTTGTCCTCTGCCTTGTTTTTGCCTTTCCTGGGCCCTGAGCAGAACAGGGGCGATGCTCAGCTGGGAGACAAGCCCAGGGCTGGGAGCTGCTGCAAGGATTTCCCCCCAGTGATTTTCCCCAGGTAGGAAGAACAGGATGTGTAAGGCTATGTGATTCCAGCATCCCTGAGAAGCTGCTTCATGAAACCACTGTGTTTCATCCACTATTCTTTCATTTTACACTGCAAGTCAAGTCGAGACTTGAGCCACAGCTGAAGGCAAATGGGACGGAGGCAGGAGGCTCAGACTGGCAGAGGAGGGCACCTACCAAAAAGCTCACACTCCTTTCAGAAAGACAGCAGAGAGTGAGGAAAGGCTGGAGCATAGCAGGAGGTGCAGATAATAGCAGTAAATGCTGCATTTAATCACATTGTGCAGTGAGGTGGAAATGAAGTCTTACTCTGAGGTTATAAGTGAAATACAAAGAGAAGTGAAAGGAAAGAAAGCACTGGGGGAAAAGAGCAAAGAGGTCAAGACCAGGGGGAATAGGGCAAAGGAAGCAATTCAGGAGTTAAGTTGTAAAAGCAATACCAGAGGAGGCTTAGATGGCTGGAAGTCATCACCAGGACCAGGAGGCTCCCAATATCACCTAAGGGCTGAGGAGCCACAGCCAGCTCAGCCCTGGAGTTTTTCTCCCATGGGGTGGATGCTCCACCACAGCTGCAGTGCAAGAAGAGGAGCAGGGTGTGCTCTGGAGTGTATTGGTCACAGGACTTTGCTGACATAAGGGAGTTGGGGGAAGCAAGGTGTAGCAGCAGCCCTGGGATCAAGGTTGTCTCCAGCCTCTGGAAAAGGGTTGCTACTGGTGAGAAGAAATTAGATTTTCAGCCTCCTCATGGTTCATGTGTTAATCTGATGTTGAGATATCACTCTGAATATTTCACCACAGTGTAGGATTTAAGTATAGAAAAGATGCCTGGATATCCCAAGGTGTGTTGGTAATAATAAACACCAGCAGCTGAGTAATGCCTAATCTCTGATTCAAGCCACTGGCAAAAATTCATTCTTTTTTTTTTTTTTTTGTTAGCTGCTGGTTTTGATAATAATATATTTTAATTTAATTGCTGAAGCAGCTGAGTTTTGTTATGTTGCTGCAGTTTTGTGTAATTACTCTCCATCACTATAATTTTTCTTTTAGTTAAATGCATTGGAGGTTATAAACTCTTAACTATCAACTATAAATATTCATGGGGAGTGAGAATAGTTCTAACTACCATAAAAGCTTTTTCCCAATAATTTTGGCTAGTGCTCTGTGTTTACACAGGTTGCTTTTCTGATGGTGTTATGGCATAAGTAGAAAAAAAAAATAAATATACATATTGCTTCAAGCAACAGCCAGTCACAGACCCAGGTCCCCTACAGTTTGCTGTACTGAGAATTCTGGGCTCCTCCACTAAGGGCAGGAAGGAGAGGTCCCCAGTGTGAATGTGCTATAAAACAATATTGTGTTTCCCTTAAGAATTGCAGTGATAAAAACATAGACCATTCTGCAACACTAGCAACTTTAATAAAATAACATAAAGCACAGCTGTCAGGTCTGCCAGCATCTCACACTGGGAGACATGAGTGAGAAAATGAACACTTTTCACAAGCAGAAATATTCAAAGAGCTCCACTGTTTACATGTAATCAAGACTGACAGTCATAGATTATCGGTGGAAGAGCATTTTCTGCTCGAGGTGAGAGAAGAGGATAATTTATCAGAAAGCCCAAGAAGTCAGACATCAGTAATAATCTGCTTGAAGAAGGGCATATCTTAGAAATAGTGCATTTATTTGTACTGCAAGGCAAGAAGATGTTCAGTTATAAACATGAGTCTTGGTGCTTGAAGAATGTTGAGCAGATACAGTGTGTAATTTGCTGGGCAACTGCGATTAGAGAACTGACTAATGTGTGTCTCAGTGCTTGTTCAGAATATTAAAAGAAAAATTTAGCATAACAGAGATTGTGTAAAAGAGCCGCTCACGTTCTCATCCTGTTCCCTCCTTCTGGAGTTATCCAAGCTATGCTGAGGGGGTTGCTCACCTTCCTGTTGATGCTCAGGATTCAGAGACACTCCTGTAGTGAGTGTCTACAAACTGGTTTGGTTTCAGAGTATTTGGGGATTTCTGAGTTTTGCAGTAAAACATTTTGTCCACCTGGTGCAATGCTTTCTCTTATGAAAACAGGCCAAGTAACGACTGCTTTGAAATGGTAACTAATTTGGAGCCCTACAGGAAAGGTTCTATAGACTCATCTTGCCTTAGTGTGTGTGCACTGGATTTGCAGAAGTAAAGTTGTTGTACAGAAAGTAACAAAAATTTCAAGTTAGTCTGAGTTTGGATATATCTGAGTAAGGATGTCAGCTCAACTTATCCAGCTTTTACCATCTGACACAGGTAGGAAAGATGGATAAATCATTATTTTTATGGATGGATATCTGGCAAATAGAGGCACTTTTTTTCTCTTTAGTTTGAGCAGAACCTTGAAGTGTTCTTGAGGTGCAAGAGAGCATTGCTTCCTCAGTTTAATCCAAACTCCCAGTACAAATCAGATGTTTGTAAAGATTCACAGCTGGGAGTTGGATGTGCGTGTGAATATGAACATAGTCCAAGGCACAGAAGTCCCTAAGAAAAAAGTATCAACTATAATGTTTGTTCCCCAACTGAATTCTAAATCAGTATAATTTGTAACTGGAATATCTACGTCCTTCTCTCCTGAAAGCAGCTTTACAACTTAGCCAAATACTATAGAGACTCAATTAAAACAAACAAGAAAATTTTCCATAAAGTAGCTTTAGCTTACGGAGGCCCTCACAGGAAGGACTGAACCCAGCTGAGATGTACTTTACATAAGAACACATTAAATAACCAGGTAAGACCAAACCCATCCATGATCACATTACCTTGTCACCTTTAGGGATCCCCAGAGATTTGAAGAACCAGGAAGGTGCACAGGTGGACCTGCATTGTGCTTTTCAGCTTCCATGGATTTGTAGTATGTGCAATCCCTGAGCTAGAGTTGGTATTGGCTACCTTTATTTTGTCATCTGTTTGTTGGTACTGTTGGTCTTGAACCTGCAAAATGTTTAGCATCCAGACCACCATGGAATGTTGTGGGGTTGGAACAGACTATAAAGATCACCTAGTCCCAAACTGCTTCTGCCACAGACAGGGACATCTCCCACTAGACCAGGTTGCTCAAAGCCTTATCCAGTGTGGTTTTGAACACTGCTAGGGTTGGGGCATCCACAGCTTCCCTGGGCAACTTGTGCCAGCAGTAAAAATGTTCTTCCTAATATCCAACCTAAATTTCCCCTATTTCAATTTGTACCTATTATTCCTTGTCCTATCACTACTATTCCCAATGAAGAGTCCCTCTCCCTTCCCTGTGGGCCTCCTTCAGATTCTGAAAGGTTCTGTGAGGTCTCCATGCAACCTTCTCTTCTCCAGGCTGAAGAGCCCTAACTTTTTCAGCCTGTGTTCATAGAAAGAGTGTTTCTGTCCTCTTATCAACTTCCTGGCCTCCTCTGGACTCCTTGTCTAGCAAGGTTATCCATGGTTAACTATTTTGCATCAAAGTGGCTGTGTCTATGGCTCGGCTCATACTGCAGCTGCAGGATGGTGGTGTAGAGAAGGGTAGGCAGCCACCAGAGGTGGTTTTCCCAATATCTCCAGGGTTAGTTTGGTAATATCACAAACTAAGTGGCACTGGGGTGATAATTGTGGATTGCACCTCAGAAATGACTGGCACGGTAAGAGCTCTGAGCACAGAGTAGTCCTGGGATCCCGTTTGGGGGTAGATTAGCAATTTTATACTGAAATAATACTCATCTATGAGTCAGTTGAACAATGAATACCTTGGCTGTGGCAGTGATTTAACACCTCGGGCTGTTTGACATTCTCAGTGTGCCCACTAGATACGGAGGCACCTTCCAGTGCAAGAGGCTCGAGGCGCCTGCGCTGAGCTCCCATCCAGGCTGGGGCTGCTGGGTGCCCTGGGGGCTGTGCACTGGCAGCCAGGGCTACTGGGCTTCCAGGCAAGTTTCAGGATTCATTGCTGCTCTCCATACATCTCTTTTAACCCCAAGTCAAAGATTGATTGTTTTTAAAGGTTAGCTGTTACGTAGCAGAAGAAACCCTTGCCTTTGCTGGCTTTGAGAAGTCACCGTGGTCTGTAACTGCACAGTTTTAATTTAGACAACAACAGCCATTACAGGTTAACCCTCCTTATTACTATTTACTTCAGTTTTTTTGAACAGGAAAAAAATCACCACCTACCAGTCTCACCCCCACTTTGCCAGTCTCCAATGGACCCAGCTCTCACCTGCATTGTGCAGAAACAAGATAGCAAGGGAGAGCAGCAGCCAAATCATGTCACTAAAAGCAATTCTTCTGGGTTAAACAAAGTGACCTTGAGGAACAGGGGCAGCTCTCCCTTGCCTTCCAGCTTTTGCCTGCTGTACCTCCTGCCTGTGTTAGGTTGAGTGAGCAAAACACTGGTTTTTTTCAGAAAACAGCTCACACCTCAGTCAGATTTACCACCCCTTGCCTTGTCCTGGTGCGTCCTCTTGTGAAGTGTGAGCATTCCCAGTCCATAGAAAGTACAGGATGATGGATACTTTTTCCAATAACTCATTGCCAAGTCAGCTGTGGTACCTACACACCCTGTGGGTGTGTGCAGAGGGTGAGAGCAGACACGTGGGCACAGGGCATGTGCTGATAGTGTGTACACTGTACCAGTCCCTGGCTTTAAATCTTCCTCTCTAATTCTGTGGCATTATTACAAGATGGATTTATAACAGACTTGGTGCTAATGTAACAATGAAGATTAGTCTTCTCCGAGTCGAACAGTAATACACTTTAATTTGCCTACAGCTACTGCATTGTATTGGCATGAAAGGAAATGGCTTTCTAATGCAGCTTCATCTGCTGAGCAGGAGGAAATCTGTGCTGCAGAGTGTAAAACTACATGGAACTATAGCTGGCAGCAAAATCCAGAGTAGGAAAAACATAGCACAAATAAAAGTATTTGTGAGTTGGAGGTATGCTAACAATCCTAGTTTATTGCTAAAAATTCAATGTGCAGTAATGCACTTTGCTTGGCAAGTTCATGATGGCTTCTTCGTTGTTTTCTCACCACTTCATCTTCTCTACTAAAATTTGTCCCAGAAAAAAAAGGTGTAAATTCATTAGTTTTCAAATATTTTTTGTGACTTTAACAGTAAGTTGATATTATCAAGTTCCTTAGAAGCACTTGTGCTTTTAATGCAGTCTGTGCTGTGCTCTAAACCTAGAGAACCACTGGAATCTCAATCCTTAATCCATTAAGTAAATGTTTCTGCTGTCTGGTGTAAATGCTGCCTTCACTTGACAGGTGTCAGGCGTTCTTTGAATGGACATGTGCACAAATATTCACTCAAGTGCCAATATTTACCCTAATATGTAACTCCCCTCTTCAGGAAAGCAGCAAAGCTCTCAGCTTCTCCCTTCTTCTTGAGTGGCAAAGGAAGAAATTATCATGTCTGGGACAATATCATGTAATAGTTACTGCATCTGGAATAGAGAAAATTTTTGTGGGCATAGTGTGTAAGTTGGACACAAAAATTATATGTTTCATATACTTACTTTTTTTTTTTCCACAAGACATCAATGAAATATATTTATGCTTAAAATAACAGGTTTTGTTTCTAGACCAGGGATGTGTCTTGCTTTCAACAATGGCAGGGAAGGATTAAAAACTTGCATGCAGAGGGGAATGAAAAAAATGTTAATATAAACTGCTGGTGGGAAACAGTTGCAACAGGGCTTTGTTATCACAATAGGTGTCTGATAGGAAGGTGGTCCCATGGGCAGAGGGAAAGACAGAGAGAAAAATTTACAGGAAATAGTGACAAGGTGTCCAGCTCACTCCTCTGATGTGGTAGGTGTTCAAAATACAGGTATTTTCCTATTGTTTTAGCTGCCAGCTTTGCATCAAAGACTCACAAGGTGTCTGACCATCAGCCCACAAAGCTGAGCCTGTCACTGCCTGTCACTCACCCTGGCACCTGGTGTTGTCCTTGTAAATACAGCAGAGCCAGTTAACCACTCTAAACCAGCAACCTTCACCCTTCCTCTCTTCATCACCAAGTCCATCCATCCTGAAGACACATGGAATAGTTAGATTGATTGCCCTAAATTTGACATTAAAACTGGAAAAAAACCCAAACAAACTGACTTTTTTTTTCTTTTCTCCCTCAAAAAGTTGCAGCGACATGACAAAGATGATTCCCCTGACAAGTGGAGGACCGAAGAGGAAATGGCAGCTGAAGCAGAAATTCTGAAGAAGTATTTTCAGGAAAATTAGAGGTAATGATTTGAACATTGATTTTCTCCTGCAACACCCAAAACTCTGCTCAAGCCTCCAGAGGCTTCTTGAGGACAACAGGGCAAATATCTAGAATGAAACAAAAGAAATCAAAGCTCTTAGTTTTGTGATGTTTCTGAAAGGACACAGCACTCCAACAGTGGCTGAAATACCATGCTCCTTCTTGAACAAATCAGCACTATCCTAGAGCATTTTGTTTCCAGACAGCAAAAATAATGGTGTATCTAGAAATGAGAATCATCAGCATTTACTTAAGAGGAGTCTTTAACCTAACATATCCTCCCTGTCTTTTTGGGACACAAAATGGCCCTGGTACCTTTACACAGAGCTAAAACTGGTGTTTCTGTGTACAACCACAGATGCATATGCACCTATACATAAAAAATTTAATCAGAATTCAGACTATAAAGTGGATAAGCAAATACTAGCCTCACCTGTCAAGCATTAAATGATTTGATCGGTTCAACTTCCAAAACTAAGCCTGCTGGAAAACTGCCAGTTCTGCTAAATTTTCCAGTGGCCTTAAAAGAAAAAAAAAAAAAAAAAATTTGCAAGAAGGAATAGAAAAGAGAAAACACTTGGCAGACACTGACATTGGTGCTCTAGAAATTGAGAGTTTTTCATTTTGTACCTGGAGTCCCAGGAGCCACATTCTTCCAGCAGAAATGAACGGGCCCCCAGAGATCAGTGTGAGTTAGCCTGGGATGTAACACTGCAGCAAGGATGCCAAAAGCTCCCTCTCTCCTGCTCCCCATATGCTGTTTGCTATCATCCAGCACTCTCACTTCTCTGTCATTTCTGACTGTTTCATGTTTTTCCTCTGAAGAACCAAAATCCCAGAAATAACCCTCATCTCTCTGTGTGACTCACTGCTTGCAGCCAGCTTGAGAAATCTTGAGCTAAACTGCGCATTGTATGGGTGGCAGCTCTCATCTCCTGTGCCATTCTGCCAGTTGGATGGCATTTTGGATGACTCCATTTGGAGTTCATCAGACTTCCCCTTCCATTTTTTCTTGCATCGTGACCATGCTCTTGTCTTCTCCAGCCAGAGTGGCTGTGCCAACCCTTCTGTGGATGGGCACAGAAAAAGCCGTGTAACACATGTAATTCCCATCTGTGAAGGAAATTTCTCCCCAGCAGCTGGGACCTCCAGGGTTTGGAGCAGCAGGGTTTGGGCCACACAATCCTATTTCTGCAGTGGCTGCTGGAGTTGCATTTAGACACCCACTTTTCACCTTCTCAGAAATATGCTGCTCAAAAGTGAATTACTCAGCCAGGAAGAGCATATCCTTGGTAATGCATGTGTAAGCACTCTTCTCTAGCAGAGGCATTATGTGGTGCTTCATCTATGGCCCAGCAACCAATGAATAGTACTTAGGGGAAAATGGCACATCCCTATTCCAGTGTGATAATGTTTCCTGTTATTGATTTGGTAGGGTTGGGGGAAAATTTTTTTTGGTTTTTTTGTCTCTTCAGAAATGAACTGGAAATGCATTTTTTCCTAGAGATTCTCAAAGGGGTTGGAATTAAATCCTCACATATCAATAAAACGTTATTTAGCTCTTCTGATACTAAACACAAAGCTGGATAGAGGGTATAAATCCTTTCTTGCAAGCAAATCTGTGTGGCTGGACATCTATTTCCATATATTATGAAAATGAGTCAGCGTGTGTCTGCATGGATGACCTCTTGATACATTTCCTGTGATATTAAGGTCATTACCTTTCCTAGAACAAACTGGTAAATTAAATCTTCCTGGCATCATTATCATGAGAGTGCCTAGTACAGGCAGTCCTTCCAACCTTTGATTCCCAACATTAGGCATCACTGTCAATCTCCCCAACATTATTTTGCTTTTGAGGTTTAAGGCTCTGAACCTGAGATAAAGGTAAATGTCTGCACCTTCTGCATTTTTCAGCTTTTGTCTACTCTCTTAACCTTACTCCTAAAGTGATGCAGATTGAAAACTTTTGGCAAATTAACAAGGTTATATGCATCCTTCTTTGAAGCTATTTTTGTATTTACCTGCAGAGGATTTATTTTGCCATTTGTAGGTTTACCTGAATGACACTTGACTTGAGGATTTTTCATGCAGTATAGGGAAAGCCATAAAGAGCTGAATGTGGTTATTCTGCAGCCAATAAATAACAATTTTTAAGGCCTCATGCATTATTTCTGTACTTCTTTGTTTTGTTTAAAGAAGCCCAGCTCAGCTAGATTAGTCTGGGCAGGCCAAGCTGTGTTTTAGGGCTTTTCCAGCTACCCTTACGTTTATCACAAGTCCTTCACCACCTGCCACAACTCCTGTATGACTGGACTAGGAACAGTAGCACCTTTTACCTGTATTTAGAGACTATCTGATCAAGAAGGACTTGCAAGTAACTTTTTCCTAAGAAATACTTGAGAAAGGCAAGAAGCTCTTGGTTCTCTCCCTGCTTCATTTGCTGGTGCTGATCCCTCTTGGCTGGCTGACGAACTACGGTTAAGTGCTTCTACATCAGCCCCCAGATGACCCAAAATATCTACCCACTTGCTTAAGGAAATGAACCCATGTAGCCTTCCTAAGTTTCCACTCTTGAGAAAATGCTTCTCTTTAAATATTTTATCTGTGTGTGCAATATTAGGGGGTGAATTTGTGTTTTGCATGTGTTTCTGGTCTTCCCCTGGGTGCCCCCATGCCACTGTATCCCACCTCATTAGAGGGACTTGTCACTTCTTGAACAGCCCCAGCAAGGGCAGGCTTTGCTCACAGAACTGTCTGCAGAGCTGAAGTTCAAGGGTAGTTCATGTGACTCTGGAAGAGAGAAAGAAAAAGAAAGAAAAGCTTTCTGGGGCAAGGATATTTAATGCAGAATTTCCCCAGTTAGTCACTCTCTTGCTTAGTAGCACCAAGATTTGACTTCTTTAGAACCTCTTTGGGAGCTGTTTCTCATTCCGTGTCGGCTGTCCTCTGGTCAGCCACGTTTGATAACTTGGTTGCTTTTTGAGGTGGATCCACAGGGAAAAAGTCCTTGCTCGAAGAGCAGGATTTGATGCAACACCCTAATTTCCAAGCCTATTTTCAGATGCACCTTTTGAATTTTCTAACTATGTATAGTTGGGTGTTTTGATAGTCTGTTTTGTGCATTTCAAATTGCACATGCCAGCAAAAAGGCTAAAGATTAAAAGGCTTACTAACCTTCAGATAGTATGTGAAAAATATTTCTCTTCAAAGGCAGCTTCACTGTGTTGTTATTTCTGAAGAACCAGGCTGCACAAGTTTCAGTAGTTTTCCTATTTTGTGCATAACTGAAGTAATACTGTCATGCCATCAGAAAAGTAGTCAGTCTTAAGTACAATGTCAAAATGTCCCTTTGCATAAAGAAGTTGGCAGTGATATTCTGTTACCAAGTGGCTGGAATTGCACATATTCAATAGCTTTTAATTGCTTAACCACCTGAATATTTTGTGTCCTGCAAAATCCCAAATTATTGTAAAAATACCTTCAAATAATGTGTCCTGCACAGTCTTGAAGGATTTCTGATGTTATTTCCCCCCCTTTTCCCCAGTCTGGCAATGTTTCTGGATAATATAGTCTTTCCAGCTTTTCCAGAGAGTATAAATTTTATTCTTTTCTTTCCCCACTCATTCTTTGAAAGCACTCATCCTGCCTCACAGCTGCCTGTTCTGCACCAAGATCTCGGCATGTGTGAAAATATGCTGTTCTATTGACTTCAGCAGGGAAATTACCGCTGATAGCAGCAGCTGGCCAAGGGGAATTTAAACTGGCAATTTGACTTGCATCTGATTTTGCTCCAGCACCTCTGGATTGTGACAATCCATGCTGCATGCATAAGAGTAAACACCAGAGCAATCCTTAAATTTAGGCAAGTATGACAAAATGACTTGCAACACCCATCTTTGCTTGTTTTACAGTAAGAAAAACCCTCCTATCATTTCTGGTACTTCAAACTGCATAAACCCACAAAGTGATGGCTGTGTCTGTGATCAACAGAGTGGATCTGGGATGCAGTGAGGACTCAGGCTGCCCCAGAAGGTGCTGTACCTGCACTGTGGGCCACAGAGCATGCTGTCCCCTGGGTGGGCACCACAGGCATGGTCAGAGGTAGTTTCTGCACTTGGTGCTGCCTGTTGGCAAAGCAGAGTCACCAGGCAGTTTTGAAAAACACAGCATGCTGTGTTATGGGAAATGGGAGCAGGGACAAGGGGTGCAGCAAGCAGAGACCCTCAGTAGTTTCAGAGCCTCACTTTATAAAGCAGGGCAACCTTTTGAGTGTAAGCACTCAAAAGGAGTTAGAGTCAAGGTGGTGCCAGGGCCTGGGCAATTCCCAGAGGGCCTGGTCTAGGAGCTGTTTGTATGTAATCCTGAAGTAAACACACATCCCAGTAATCTGCTGTAGATTTCTCTGCACTCCAGACTTAAGTGCTATTAATTATATCCCCCACTCAGAAGCCTCCAAGAAGCATTAATTAGAAAGCAGGAGCTGGCAGTTTGCTTGTCTATGTGAAACTATTATGACCTGAGAATGAAGTATAAACTTCAAAAGAAACACATTTTATGAAGGTCACCTTGAAAAATATCATAACAATCTGTCAAAAGAGAATGCAGCACTCCAAGTGTGCATTTCAGTGTGACATTATGCTTTAAGTAGTTAGAAATAGCAAAGAGAAAATGGATCAGATCACAGGGTCTGTGCTTTTCCACACAAAATTCTCTTTCTGCAGTAAGTACATACTTTATGTAACGTTTTTGTCATTTCAGTGGGATGCAAGGCAAGTTAATTATCAACGCAAATCCAACAAACATAATCTGGCCCTTGCTGGCATTTTTTAAGTGTAAAATACCCAGACCCTGCAACTCTGCAGCAGGAAGAAAGTTTATACACAGGAATTATATTACCTCTTCAAGGGAAGGTGTAAACAGCCAGAAGTGGTGCAGTGACTGTGCAGCAGTGACACCCACACTAGAAGCTCAGGGCAAAAGGCTTCCCCAAATAAATGTGGTGTGCTAATGCACAGCAGCCTCAGTGTTGAGGCTGATTATTTTTCTGGTTGAAGCCTGTGATTATTTCTTATGAAAACAGAGCTACAGGAGAGCTAGCTAGAGTTATAAATGAAATGTCATCCTACTGTGGGAGGCAATAATGTCCCAGTCACACCCATTCCAGGGCTCTGTTTTGAGGCTGGAAGTAATACTGTCCTGAAAGTTATACACCTCATTCTCTGGACTTTCATTTCCCTATAGGTGGCCATTTAATTCAGCTGTCCAGTACATGAATTCCATACAGCACTGCTTGGATCCTGTAATTATGGCCACAGTAGAAACATCTGGGCCAGAGACACAGACGTGATTGTACAGCATAAATGCAAAGCAGCAAATGCGTTACTGTTTGTGAAAAAAGCTGACAGCCAAATGTTCTCTTAACCTGCACATGCAGCAGCCTAAATGCCTACCTGGGCTGTCTGTCAAAATCAAATATTGTCAGTGTGATCAGTGCTTGATCCATCATTGGCTTTGTGTGTCACATTGTATGAGAGGAAAACGGGGAAAGCTGAGCATAACTGATGGACATTTGTCACAGGACCTGGGGTAAAAGAGCTGAGGTGCAGGACAATGCTGAGCTCCAAATAAAGATGATATCAACTGTGACTAGGTATTTTTACACCCAAACCTGTGCTAAAATGGTGCTAATCTCTTGCCCCCAAAGCTGCCAGAGGATGCTCTTACCAAGCAGCCAGACCCTCCTTGAAGCAGATTCACAAAATACGTGCCAAGTGATTCACAGGCTGCCATCGAACTGTCAGTCAGGAGGGGCTTACAATGGCAACTGTTGCTCAAAATGCCGTGGGAATGGGAAACATATGTTTCCGTGAGAAAAGACAATCAAACAAAGAAGTGGGTGGCTGGGGAGCTGCAGCCACAACAGCAGCAAGATCCGAGCCTCGCGCGCAGCCCCGGGGAGCGAGCTCGGGGGCCGTGTCCTCATCTAACACTTGGGTAACAGCTTTGTGTTTAATAAGCTGAGATAATTTTCCCAGTATTGAAGCCAGCTCTAAACATGTTCTGAAGTGAAGGTACAAAACCGAAGATACCAAGCCAAAAGCCCATTTCATGCTCAATTATTAGCAAAGGTTTGTATCATGGTATCCTGTTGCTGTAGCTGCTGCGTAATAGAACTGCCCAGAGAGACATTCGAACCAGCAGCTGGAACACGACCTCAAAGCTTGAACACTGCCTTTGTCTGAGTGTCGGTATCTAGGCTGTGTAGGTGGAAAGGCATTAATAACTCCTCCAGTAAGTAGTTATTTGAGAAAGGAAGGGGTGATGGATGTTGGAAATATGTTGGACTGAGCGTACTTGAGGCTCTGTTGTTGGCCAGGATGTCAGTCTCTACACAAAAGCAGAGGTATTGCTGGGATAAATGCAAATGCCCCGTTCGTGTCAGCACCTGGGGCTGCTGCAAGCCTCCAGCTACCACTGCAGTAGCAATTGTGCCGTGAATTTGTGCAGGGATTTCACACACAGCTTCCACAGCTGTCATGCTCTCAGCATTTCTATTTCTCTGCTTCAGGAGCACCTTCCACATCTGTCATGGCACCTATTACAGGTCTTTCACTAGGATGGGCCACCAAGAGATGCATAAAATTGGAGCAGACATGGCAAGAAATGCCCCATTCATTCTCCAGCGTGTGAGGCTGGAGGTGTTTTCAGGGTGATGGTCCCAAATCACTGGTGTGTAATTCTTTGGCATTAGGCAGGATCCCACCGCAGGGTCAGGATGGATGAGGATATACAAGAGATGATTGTCTTGAAAGACTATTTGTAGGAGCTTGTATAAGAGATCATGAGCCCCAAAGAATCTTGCAGGAGGTTATTATAGCAAAACAGATTTGAAGAGTAAGATTTGATGACACAAGATGCCCTTTCTAATCCTTTGTTCCTGTGAGGAGCGGTTGACAGAGCTGGGGACTGTGCTGTCTTACTCAGGGACACCAGAGAGGTGGCCTCACTTCATGTTTGTTTTTTGTAAAATGATCCTGACCTCTGTCCAAGGGTGCTTTGTGAGTTAGAAATGAAAAGCATGAGGTGAAAGGCAGGCATTAGTATTGTTTGCAAGTGCAGTTTATTGAAAAAGCAGATAATAAATCAGACAAATATCTTTCTTGCTCTGGTAAATAATTTTAAAATAGTGTGCAAGGCTTTTCTCTTTCCTCTGCTGGACGGGCTGTAATAGGAGCTGCAATGTGCTGTGGGGGGGTTTAACAGTGAACATTTCCTTTTGCCTATTGCTGTCAGTGACTCCTGTCAGAACACACTAATGAGCACCTAAGTCGTTAGTAATAGACAGCCTCACATTTTGTCTTACTAACAAAGATCAAAGCTTCTATTATATGTAATGATCTGTTATGTTTGATATTTCTCAGGTAACAAAGTGTTTGGAACACATCCCACGACACCAGAAAGTCCCCAGAAAGAACGACCTCATTCTCCAGTTCTCAGCAGCCCTGGAGCTGCAGCTCAACAATTGTATTATGTTCTACAAATATGGGATTCTTCCATGAAAAATTTTATTGGACCTTTGGATATCATCAAGGTTGAATTCCAGCTAAGACAACTAAACAGCACTGGTTCAAAATATTGCTCCGAACTGTAACTCATATTTTTTCTGAATTGTGTACTTGGGAATGAATCTTTTTAAACTGTCCCTTGGCCTAAATAGAAATAAAGTGCCAGGAATATCAGGTAGCTACTGCATTTAGGTACATTATAAAGTGTTTACTCCATGTTGTGCTCTTTGATTCAGATATTGTATGTAGAGTATTTTATCAAAGAAAAATTAGATCTTTTAGCAGTGTGGCAATTCATACAAACCAAGACTTTGTTACAGACTAGCCAAGATGAACTTGGAAAGCTGTTTTTTCTTCAGATGAGTTCTATAACAAGAAATATTAAGCTTCCTGAGCTCTTTCTTTCCTCACTTCTTTTAATGCATTATGACAAGGCTTCTGGAGTTTTAAGTGATACAAAATACTTCTGTAAAACAATTAATATGTGAAGCTGCTCATGGGGTAGTAATCACATTAGGGTTAGACTGGCATGAATGGCTTCTCCCAGCCATAAACAATGAGTGGGAGCCACCCACGTGGAGCAATCTCTCAGCAAGAAATGCTGTGTTCAGAACCCTGCACAGGAAGAAACCCACCATGGGTTAGTTGTTGATTGCTAACACATAATACAGGAAAAGAAGTCAAACAACAGATGGAAGAGAGAAGAAATAAGTCCATAAGATTTGTGTGAAAAGAGAACCCATAATCCTCCTCTGGAACTTCAGGGAAGCAAACAACCAAAGCTTTCTGTGTCCCCCAAACTTAGGATGAAAAACAAAATGCCCCCAAGTCTTTCAATAAGAGTCATGCTGAGGGAGGCCATAGGGTGCAGGAGAGGCTGCTTGAGGGCTCGAGGAGGTCACGGTCAGGTCCAAACCAGAGCCTGGAAGAGCCTTGCCTGCCTGGCAGCACAGTGTGATCATGTTCAGAACAAACTCAACTGCTCCGTGGTAGTCTGTCCTGGAGGGTTACAGCCTGACCTGAGAAGTTTGAAAATGCACAACGGATGAGCTCTCTTAATTTTCACCAAGTCTGTCTCTGCTCTGTACCGCAGAGCCATTCAGTCCATTGGCTTGAAGTCCTTATGCTTGTCAAACATAAATAGAAATAATAGAGCAAAATCACTGATGTTGGATTCCAGTTTTTACCGTTGTGCTATTTAAATATTGCTCCTGAAAACCACTTTGATCCAAAGACTTACCATGACCCAGTGTGGCCCCCAATATCTTCCATTAGCCCTTTAAAAAACTGTACAGACTGTAACACTGTTTCTTTTTCTGTGCAGAGTAAATGAGAAGTCCATTTTGATGGTGTCTGCACTTTTTAGACCCTGAGCAAGGGCTGAATAAACAGGAAATGAAGGTCAGGGAGCAAAAAGCGACAGAGAAGGTAAGGTGAGCAGACAGAATGGTCAAAGAGGCTGGCAAATGGGCCAACATAAATGGTTGTCCTTTTGCACTTTAGCATTTCAAGTAGCTGTGATTTCACATAAAAGGAAGACAGTGGTTGTGCTGCTGGGGAGCACTAAAAGAAAAACCTGAGCATCAGTTACATTTGCAAGGCATTTTCAAACCTGGTGCTCAATGACTTCCTATTTATTATGGAATATTCTGTATTAATTCCATAGCCTGTGATGAGCGGGCGCTGCGCCAACCATTTTGCATGAGGGCTGCAGAGCAGATGAGTGCTGAGCTCCATGGAAGATTTCATTTGTGTAAATGAGGAGGCCGTTATCACAGCACTAAAGGTCCTGTTTTTAAAAAAGGCCTCCTGTGACATTATGCACAAAACAACCTATTTATGCAGCATGAAAATATTTATGTGCTTTGCTTCAGCTTAAAAAGGGAATTTGCAATAGATGAGGGACATGAGAAAGGATTGGAGTGAGAGATAAGGAGAGATTAGAAAAGGCAGATCATGAAGTACATGACATCCTGCAGCAGTACGTGGAGTAAACCCTCACGGTTTTTTTAAGATATGGACCTTGAAGATGGTGTCTGGATCATTTATATACTTCTTACAGACTTAATTTTCCACAGTCAGGGAGCTGTATGCTGAGATGCCCTTGCTGGAAATGTGAGGAATGCTGTGCTAAAGACACTGATGGCCTTTGTATCCATCTTTGTCCTTTTCAACCTTCATCTCTCACCCTCATGGGGGTCGTGCCTGGGGCTTGCCTTTGGGCTAGAGAACGCTGCAGTGCTGAGCTCCCTCACCCAAAGCAGGAAACACGGGAAAAATCACCTGTGCAGGGGCTCAGATGGACGTGGCACAAGAGGAGTGGTCCCAATGGGGTGGCTTCATAAGAGGACAGAGCTCAGACCCTCGTTACACAGAAGAAAATTTCCCAGATATTTTCAGTTCCTAAGAGTTTTTCCTGAAAAAAAAGCAGTTCCTCTGAAGGGCTACTAAACCAGCTATGGTTCAGCCACAGTTCTCCTCACTGACTTGTAGGAGCAGGTTGGGAGCTCCACGTGTCCCCTGACTGCCCTGGAACAGAAATTGCAGAAGAGGTGTCTCAGGACACACACGGGAGGACAGACAGGTTATTGGGAGCACACGTCTGATGGGGACACATCAGCCCATGCATCCACCTCCTGCCACGCCAGGCAGCTCCAGTGCTTTCAGCAAAGGCTGTCAGTGCAGCATGGAGATGTTTGTTATTTGTCTTTCAGCAGTTCAGCATTGTTCTTGCTCCAGATGCAGATGTACCAGCTCCAGGTTCTCCACAGGACAGCTGATGCCACCCTAGGCAGCTCAAAATGGTTGTATGCTGACAGATCAATGGGCTGGGGATGGGCCATGTCAGCTCCTTGAAGACTTTGTGTATTAATTTAGAGATCTATGCTGTTTCTAACCTCCCCCAGCACACATCCACCACCCCCCAGGTATCAGGCTCTATCAGTCTCTCTTTTGATTCTGTGCTCAAATAAGCAGGTGTTTTGTTTTTAGTTAATGTTGGAGAGAAGGGAAAACGTTCTGTTGGTCTCTGTGGGAGCCTGACTGGGCTGCAGACTCAGGCCGATGCTAAGACAGCAAGTCCTGGCTGCAATGGGGGGAGTCAAGGTCAGCTCCTGGTACCCTGAAATGTGGCCAGGGTGAGCACTCCTGAAATAAAAATACCTGAATCCATGTGGGATCCAGGGTGATCTCACACCCAGGCGTAAAGCAATAAAAATTGTAATGCCCCAGTACCCACAGAGCTAATGAAAAGCTCTCAAGCCCACATACACACATAGCGACAGCCATGAAAGTACCAAAATAATTTCTATGTCAGCTTTCTGTGTCCTCCTATCCACTCCCCACCTCTCACTGTCACTGTGGTCAATGGCTGCTGAAAAGCCTTGTCCGATTCCCGCATCTGGTTCCTGACGTGCAGGCCAGCAACTCTGTGAAGGAGAAAATGCTGCTGCTCATGTAAGCTGTCCTGTGTGTTGGCAGGGCTGTGAGTTTCAGAACAGAGTGATATATTTCAGCTCTTGTGAAATTTCTGAATAATCAGCTCATCAAAAAATATCATGCAGAGTTCCCTTGTAGTCCTTTCCAACTTGCCACCTCTCCTTCCAATAGCTCCGTAGGGTGACCACAGCTTGGCAGAGCCCATTAGCAGAGCTCTGCACAATCACTCATGAGTAGAGCTGGCTGGAAAATAGAGTGTTCCCTCCTGAAAAACAAAAAAGAAAAAAGATGAGGTGGGGCAGAGGATTTGTTTGGCTTGGCATTTTCAGGATGAAGATTTTACCCACTTCTCTCTCCAGAACCCTCTTCTGCTCCTCCACTGCACCTCACCATTTTCCTCCTTTAGAAGGTAACTCCAAGAAAATTAAAATTCATCTTAAAGTGGCAAAGACATTGGATGTTTTTCAGTCTGTTGGTGACTCCTCCTGGCCCCCAGGCCTAGGAGTGTCACTGCAGGATGGGCACCAACACACTGGCACCTTCTCCACCGCAGACTTCTGAGCATGTTGTCCTTGGACCTGCACGTTTTGCTGCAACTGCCCAGTTTCTTCTTTGGAGTTTCTTGAGAAGATATTCTTGAGATAAATTCCTCTTTTTGAGCAGCACAGCAACCTGCTGTTTGGGCATCTGGGAGCTGGCGACCTTGTCTCTGTGCATGGTGAGATGGGGGATCCTGGAAGGGCCTCGGGGAAACCTGACCAGCAGTGCTGCAGAGACAAGGGGCTGAGCAGACAGAGTCACTTCAGCTGCCCCTCACAGTCCTGGGCTGCCTCCAGACATGTCTCCCTGTGCTTTCCTCTTCATTTTAGACACCTGTTTCCAAGTCCCAGGTGATCATTGCTTTGGCTGGGAAGAGCAGAGTTCTGGCTGTGTCCTCTAACGATGCTCAGCTGCTGACACTGTGGGGAGGGGCAGGGCTGGCTGCAGACCCCCTTAGGGCAGGTGGCAAACAAGTCCTGCGGAGGAAGGTGGTACAAAAATCAATGGTTAGTGCATTAGGATTAAAGCTGTGGCATGAAAGCCTTGTACAACTGAGATTATTATATTTTTTAGGTCTGTGGTAGCTGGATTGACTGTGGCACTTGGTGCAACATGGGTTTAGTGCTTGTGTCACGTTGCAAACCCCTGTGTGGGACTCAACTTCATCCATCAGTGGGCAATGGCTCCAGGACAGGTTTCTTGTACTCCCTGTCCCCTCTTGGATCTGCCTCGACCCAGCTGCAGCTGCCAAGCATTTGCTCTGTCCCTCTCTACTTGTGTCACCGTATCTTTCTGCTCAGGCTTTTGTCATTTCTTTTGTCACCATAGTGACAGGAAAAGAGTGATGATTGCTGGAGTAATTTCCCATATTAGCTTGCACTGGCTTTTCAGCCTAAATCAGCACTTCATTTTCCCTGTGCTCTGGCTGAGCATCACTGGAGCATCATTAAAGAGCGGTGGCAGAGGGACCTTGGTGTGCTGCGGTGCTTCCAGTGCTCCTCTGGGACAGCCCAGGCAGGGACAGGGCCTTCAGGTCACCTCATGTCCCTTCAAGAATGCAGAGAGAAGGGGAAGACAAAAAAACCTGCATTTGCAAAGGTTTCTCCCTGAGTGCATTTGCTCAGTCTCATGGTCAATAAAAGCAGGGATTTGGGCACTCCCGTCCACTTCCGTCTGTCCTGGGGCATGTGCCTGTCTGCAGGGCAATAGGAAGAGCTCCCCAGAGGTGACTGCTCACCCTGACTGATGTAGTGGGTGGCCAAAGACCCCACCTGTGCCCCCGGTCTGTGCCCTCTGCTCTGCCCAGCCCCTTGCAGCACAGCCCAAACCCAGCTGGGACCAAAGCTGGGCTCCCAAGGGGGTGGCTCTGTGCAAAATCCTGCTCTCTCCCAGGCATTGTTAGCCATACAGTGCATCTCAGAGAGACACCCAGCACACACACACACAAATACATACTTAAAAATCAAGATCATTAAGTAAGCAAGTGTGTTTAAATAGCAAACAAGCTACTGAAAAGCAGAGAAAGGTCACAAAATGTGAAATGAAAGCAGCTCTTCTGTTCCCTGTGCCAGTAGCGCTGGTCCTGCCTCAGAGGATATATTAAGAAGAGTCAACCTTCATTTCAAGCACGCTGCCTTTTGTCCTTCTATCACAACATTAACATTATCCCCACATAATTTTATGTATTTAATTTTACAATAGACTGTGTCAGTGAGCACTGCCTGTAAATATTTGATCACCACCGTTCCTCTAGGATTATCTTATCAAGAGTAAAGATATTAAAATAGAAATCTTGTCATATTGCTGTCTTTATACTTCCAGCCTAAGAGCTGATTGACAGAAAATGAACTGCCTGAACTAGCTGTAAAGTGTCTTTTCACTGAGAGTTTTAATGCCAGAGGCTATAGAAAAAAAGGTTAGCTAGTCATTGGAAACTTATGCCTTGCTGTAGTTATGGAGCTTTTGTACTGAAGATTAAAAAATATGAATCTACTAGGGGTATTTTTACAAGTTTAAAATGGCATTGGTCTTTTTGTATCTTTTTGCCATCACTAATGAGCCTTAAAAAGAGCCTTTCCTTTTTTCCCTGCACTTGAATATTAGATGCAGTTTCTCTGCAGCTCACAGACGCAGGCTGAAGTTTTGCAAGAATAAGCTCTTGACTTGCCTAACCTACAAAATTTCTTTTTGGTGATAAAATGGCTTGCCAGCCATAAATGTTCTTGTCCATCCTGGAATATCAAACCACTGTAGACAAGTCAAGGTTTCTATTTATGGCCAGTTAAAGACACACCGGTAATGCTGTTTTAATGTTACAAAATTGTGCTGAAATTGTCATGTGTCTGAAGAGCACCATGCTGCAAATATACAGCTGGTCCCCGAGGGCTTACTCAGCCTGTGCTCCAGCACGGATCAATGCGAGTTTTTGCTGGAGTAAGGACCCAAGTGCCAATTCAGGAAGGTACAGCACGAGCTAACTTTAATCACAGGCTCAGAAATCAATAAAGACTGGGGCTGGCTGGGGTGAGGGGGACAGGGAGGGGTGTGGGCCCCCTATCTCTGCAGCTCCTGCACCCAGGTGGGCATTGGGGCAACAGTTCCTAGCATCCTGAATAAATCTGGCTTTGTCTTGTCCTGATCCTGGAGGACAGGAGAGGGTGGTTAGTTCACAGATCTGTCCCGTTGCAATGACAAACTGTAGCCACCAGCATTAAATCACCCAAAGTCTTTCAGCATTAACAGAAGTGTTATTGTGGGGTGGGTGAGGCTGGAGTGGCCGGAGACAGCAACCTGGTGCATTCAGCTTTAGCCAGAGCATCCCTCTCACTTTTCTCCCCTCCAGCATGAACAATAACTGTATGAAATGAAAGTAATTGCACATTCAGCAGCCCATTGATGAGCTGTCATAAAGGGATTTACATGGGTGGCTCCAGTAACAGCAATGGGTGCTCCCCTCCATGCTCTCTATGGGCTCAGAATGTAGAGAAGCTTGTTCTAACATTTCACTTGTGAGAAGGGTCAAGAGCTGTGCTTTTTGTTCAGAGTGCTCAATATATCCAATTAAAATATACTGCTGTGTTCATCAGCTATTAACTGTCTTTGCAATAGCTGTAATTAAACAGGTACTTCCCTGTGATAGGAAATCTTTCAAGACAAATTCTGACATGGGGAGAGAGGTGAGTGGGAATTTCTCCAGTGTGGGTTTGCTTTGTGTCTCCACACAAATCCCTCAGATACTGGGTGTTTTCCTTTCCCTGTTGCTGGAGCAAGGATGGGTTGGAGGTGAAGGGCTGGCCTGATCCAGGTCCTGGCATGTCCCTTCCCTGGGCACACTGGGGGTGAGCTGGACACCAGCAGTGCTGGATGCTTGGCAGCCGTGGGGGAATAAAACCAGCCAGGCAATTTCCTCAACCAGGCAATCCACTTGCAGAGACATCATTTACAAAGTTCCACTTAGAGCCCTGGGGATAAGGAATGGAGAGTGAGAGGAGTCAGCTGCTCAGGAGAGTTTAACAAACTCAGATTTTAGAGGGTTTAGCAGCTGGTGGCCTCCAATTCAATGGGTGGAAGAGTTAAAAGCCACATATCCTGCTTTGAAAACTTCCTCCAAAAAGCCTGAAATGAAGAAAAGCCCCAAAAGGCAGACTAGAGGAAAGCAGAGGAAGGAACTGAAGGAAGCAAAAAGAAATTACCTGAGCCAGCTGTTCTAATTATATACACACAGCAGTCAAACAGTGATAGCAATTGTTGGCACTCTTAAGATGGATAGCAGGGAAATGGAGATACAGCGGAAAATAACACACATTAAGGAATTAGTATTCACTTATGCTAAAGAAGGGGGTGTGTGTTTACATTAGTCAGAAATCAGGTATGCAGAGATGGGTGACAGCAGGGAGAAGTATAGCAAGAAAACCAGGGAGTGGTTGTGACAGGTTTCCCTGGTAGCTGTGAACAAGGGGGTGCTGAGCCAGGCGTGATACCACCAGCATTGCTTGATTATGTCACAGCTTTTTGCATCTGACAGCATCCAACATGCAGCTGCAGAAGCCTCCAGGCACTGGGATGGAGCAGGGCACGAGGAAATTCAGAGCCTTGGTGTACTACGTGCCATAAACTGAGCGTGTTCCCTCTTACCTTCGGGCTTTGGGAGTCAGTGGAGTGCCTCTTGCCATGCTGTACCAGTTGGTTTTGACCTCCTGTGTGTTCACGGTCTTCCAGGTCCTTTCACTAAAATATCCCAAAGCTCCTTGTGTGTTTGCCATCGTCCCCACCAGGTTCCCTCAGCAAACACCCCTGTTCCTCTGCTGAGGCCTTTAATGCAGATAGAGAGTGATCAAAGTAAGCTGCAGCCTAGTCCCTGAAAAAGCTCTCTTACCATTACTGGGCCCAATTAGCCAATTCCTCACCTATTCCTGATTATTTAATTAATCCCCATCTTCTTCAGCATGACTTACACTGTTAGATATTCAGAGCACAAAGGCAAGGGATTCACTGAAATCCTGGAGGAGGAGAACTGTTGGATTTCCTTTATCTACAAGATCAGTTAGGGATTTCAGGTTAATCTTGCTTGATAAATCATGTTGCATTTTATCCCATTTGCCTTCATGTCTCTGTAAATGGTCTTTCAGAAAAGATGTGACCAAGCTCTGACTACTGGACCCTGATCACTCAGCAAGCCCTTCTTAAATACCTGCACAACATGGGACACACTCCTTGTTCACAATCCCACCCCTGAGCTGATAAGATGGTCAAGCACCCACCTTGAAAACTGCAGGAGAAAGACTGCACACTCTCTGCTGTTGGGAACCCAAGCCTGCTCTTTAGGTGCCAAATAAACCCAGCAAACTATGTAGATACCCAAAAAATGTCCCGTTGCAAGTTCCTGCTGGTTGATCAGAAGCTATAAAACCCAGCTCAGCATGGGCTCATGTGTTTGGGATTTCATTTCTGCGCATCTTTCTTAACCTCCAATTTTGCATTCAGTCCCTTTCCCATGCTGCCTTTAGCCCATGCTGCAAATCCTCCTCATCCAAAAGCCAGGTATTTTTCCCGCTTTGAGGAAGAAGCCACATAACCTGTCAATATACTCCTGCCCTGTGCTTTGAGCCAGCAACCCTCCAGTCTGCTCTCCTTGGTCCTTCTCATGCCCCGTGTTTGAAGAAGTTGCGCATTTGAATAGTCTTTCCAAGGTCTAAATCTAAGCAAGTGTCCCTTCATCCTTCCCTTCCTGACCTATTCACACAGCTTGCTTTATTGCCAAGGCTTCTTTCATTATGCCACTTAGATTCTGCTAATTCTTGGTCTTTTTAAGAAGATATTTTTCATCCAATTCTGCTTCCAGTTCATTCCTAGACATTTTTTCCTTTTAAACTGATCTAAAGCAGGTGGGGACCTGCTTGCTGTGCGACGGTGCAGATGGTGGAGTTGCAATGCTCCTTGGGTGGTCGAGCACTTTATAAATTCTGAGCCAGAGATATATAAAAAAACTGGCCAAAAGAAAAGTCTTTCGAGGGAGAACAAAATCAACATAACAGCTTAGGCTGGCTGCGTACAGGCAAGAATGTTGCACTGCCTTGAGCTGCCCAGGCTGAGTTTCCAGCTACTGTCCCATCCTCAGTCTACTCCAGCAGCACTTGCAAGCCCCACTGAGCCCCATAACCAGAAGGGAAGGGAATGCTGAATCCTAGGCTTCTCCTGATGTAAACCAGGCTGCAGCTGATAAACAAACCATCAGTATCTGTGCTATAGACACTAAACAGAAGATTTCTGGTCAAATCCAGCAGCTGAGAAGCAAAGCATCCCTTTCAACCCCAGGTCTCCTCCCCAAAGACACAGCCATCTCTGCTGGCCCTGCAGCAGGGATCTGGCTCTGCCCTGTCCTCAGCCACTCTCCAGAGTCACTTTTGGACTAGCTGAGACACTGACTGTCAGTAAAACAAGAGGGAAAATTAACAGTGGCAAAACAGCAAGCCCTGGTTGTGTGCACACCTGTGCATCTCCCACAGGACAGACTGCAGCACACCCCGTGTTTATCAGGTCTAAACACAGACAGATGCCAGGAAATGCTCAGAGAGGTGGCAGAGGGGGAATTGAAATCTCATTGTTTATAGAGTGGCATCGAGGGACAGAGAAACAAATACAAATGCTCAGGCACGAGCTCAGCCAAAGGTGTTTTGGGCACTCAGTCACAGGTCCCTGAACAGGCCGGGCAGCAGCAGCAGCAGCTCACAGAGGTGGGGACTTCCCCCAGACCTTCTGGGCAGGTGAGATGGGCACTGCTGAGCACACCAGAGCCACAGCCCTCTGCAAAAGGCTTATATTCACTGCATATAAATATAGATGATATATAGATATAGATATACAGATATAGAATGTTTTCAGAATGTATTTACCTATGTAAATACAAAGGTATTTACATATGCAAACTCCAATGGTTTTTAGTGTTTAAAACGTGCATATGTGTATATTTATTGCATATATATATGCTGATTGTATATATACATAAAAAGATGTTTGAAAAGGCCTTTATATATGCACATGCATATGCATGTATAACACCTTTCTAAATATATGTATACACATATGTATTATATTATCATATAGTATACTTACATATGTATTAAATATCTCATATAAACATAAGTATATAAAGGTATTTTAGAGGGCTATATGCGGATACATATTTATATGCATATATAAATGCACTAAATAAAATTACTATAAGCAATAAATATGATTAGATATACATATACTAGAAACAATTAAATTACCTAATATTATCATGCATCTCAAAGTATTGAGATGTGAGTACTGGGGTATGATGGAGGGAGAGAAAAAGAGGCCAGGATGCATCTGGTATTATCCCACTTTGTGCCAGGAGAAACCACCCAAGTGCAGACACCAAATTTGCACATTTTACTTTTAAATCCACCAGCTGCTGTATTTGGGTGTGACAGGTGCCCTTACAGCTTTCTGTTCCTCCTGCTCCCCATCAGGAGCTGTGCTGTCTGTCTGTCTGTCCAGGTGCCGTGTGCTGGCCCCTGCCAGAGGCCCCCACTCACACATGCACCTGGGACAGAGGAGCTGTCATGCCATGACATTTCTCTCCTTCTCTGGCAAAGGGATCCTACTGAAAGAAGAGAGGCAATAACATGAAAACCCCAGCCAGAGGCTGACAAGCAAACTGACATTTAGCAAAGAAAAAAAAAAGTACGTGAGGTGGGAAGAAAAGCCTGGGTGGGTAGTTCAGATTTTGTCTACAGCTGCAAATCTTTTGGATGAGCCTTTCTGACTCCACAAATGCACTTGCAGACACCTCCAGTCCTAAAATGCCAGGACAGGTATCTTCCCCTCTTTTCCCTCTCAGCAGCTCTCCCTGAACTGCAGCAGCTCTCCTGCACCCAGAGGAACAGTGGGTGTTGAGGAAAGTGTGTCACCATTTTCAGCTCCAGCAGCAGAAGGAGGTGGGCAAGCAAGGGTTAAGTAACAATTTATTTACGAGTGACAGGAGCGTGCAGAAACCTGGAAGATTTTTTTTCCAGTTTTCTTCAGGTGACAGACACTTTACAGGCAGTTCTGCTGTCCCTGGGAACGTCAGTGTGAAATGGAGAACCGGTGGCATTTACAGGCTGAAGTTTCTCTTTGTCCTCAATGACAAAATAAAGTGGAAAAATTTAAAAACTAAGCCATGAATGTTTTTAACCAGGAGTGCCTCCAGCCTGTTTGTATGCCAGCTCTAACTCTGGCTGGTTAGACTCACTGCTCTCTGCCATGAGGCACGGGTTGAGCTGATGGTGGACAGCACTGCTTTCCACTCAAACTATTTCTCACTCGCTTATTATATCCTGCATTGCACCTTTACAGAGAACAGATGTGAAGGCTTACCTTGGGACAGATACATTATGTATACAGCATTAACTTCACACCCATACCGTCTTCATTTTGATTACACAGCCGGGGGGGGACCCAGGATGGTTTGCTGGCAGAGCAGTTGGTTTCATCAGCAATTCCCAAGACCTCAGCTGTCTGCAGCATCCTCACTCATGCAGGCTGAGCTGCACTGGAGATCCAGCCCATGGCAGCCAAGGTTGTGCTGCCTGACTTCTGGGCAAAAACCCCAAAAAAGCGTGCAACTGCCAGTGCATACCTCTGGTACAAGCTCCAGCCCGGGTTTCATCTTAAACATGAGTATTTTGGAAAAACCTTAATGTGATACGAAATGTGAGGCCAAAAAGGATATGAAAGACAACTTGGACGTACATCACTGAGGAAGTTTGTTTGATCTCTGACCCCTGTCAGGGAAACATCAGTGTGACAGGTCCCTGCAGGCTGTATCTCACTGCTGATAAAAGCCTTTTAGCAACTCTCAGAGAAGGGGTTTGATCAGAGCCTCTTGCTGGGTTCAACAGGTGGCAAAGCACAAGGCAGCATTTGGTTTGTCACTGCATTACAAGCTCAGGATGAGTGAAATGTGCATGGCTGCAGCAAAGGGACACTGCAGCGTGCTGGGTGGCATCAACAAGGGCATCACCAGCAGAGATAAAGGAGTCATTATCCCACTTTACTCAGCACTGGTTGGCCCACACCTGGAATACTGTGCTCAGTACTGGGCCTGTGACATAAAAATGATGTGAACAGGCAGAGAAGAGTCCAGAGAAAGGCTGCAAAGGTGAGCCAAGGACTGGGAAGGGCTGCCATGTGAGGAAAGGCTGAGAGAACTGGGTTTGTTCATCCTTGTGAAAAGAAGCCTTAGGGAAGGCCTTTATAGGCATGCTCCACTATTTAGAGGGTGTCTACAAAGAAGACAGAGACTCCCTTTTCACAGGAATCACAGGGAAAAGGGGGGGATAATGGGTACAAATTACTTCTGGGAAGATTCCAGCTAGACACAAGAAGAAAAATTTTCACAGGGGGAGCAATCAGCCAGAGGAATAATTTCCCCAGGGAAGTGGTAGATTCCCTGACATTGGACACTTTTAAGATTCAGCAGGACAGGGTGATGGACCATCTTGTCTGACACTGTTTTTGCCAAGAAATGTTGGACCAGGTGATCCTTGAGGTCAGTTCCAGCCTGGCGCTCTATGATTTGACACATCGCCTCTTTGAAGTGACATAAGAAATATCCTTTTGCTCATGCTACAATAAAGCAGGGAAAACTCTAAAAGAGCAGCATTTAATCCATCAAACCCACTGCATCACACTCAGGCAAGGAGACTGCTTCTGCAGTTGTTGCTTCCCAAGGTGAACCGAAGAAGGGCCATTTTCCTGCCTTCTCCTTTAAAATTTTTCCAGGTGACAAGTGTTCTCCTGAACCCTTTCCCCACAGCCACTTCTTGTTAGCAGGGCTGCCTTTCTCACAGCTCAGGGTGCAGCCACACCATCCTCTGGTTCCAGCCCAGGAGAGAAACCATCAATATAAACGTCAGGTGAAATTAAAATTGTCCCTGTGAGTTATTCTATGACACAAGCTAGCACTGGCTATATTAAATCTTATTAATTAATATTAAATTAATTATTTTCCTTGCCTATAAACACAGAGTGTTACTGTGGAGCACAGAAGCAATATTATCTGGGATGCTTCAAGGTACAAGTTACAGAGTCACAAAAGCTGCATATTTGTTGGAAACAGAATGACAAATCTGTCACTGTTAGAGCCACTCTACCAGGACAAGAAAAATCCTGAATAAACTGCAATAGGTCAACAATTTGCCAGAAATATCAGCTGAATCAGGAGCCTGAGGTTTCATCTCACTAGAACACTACTTATTATGTGCACGAAGAGCACTACCTCAGCAGAACACTGTGTGTTACTTACCGAGAGGCCAGCAAGGCGTGGCTCACGTTGCACCTTCCGCTCAGTCAGCCTGAATTCTTTGCTTAGTTACCGTTCCTCTGCTTTGGGAATGGGTGAGGAAGGGCACGGGGGGAGCTTTGAGAGTGGTGGGACAGGCAAACTCTGTCTCTTGCGGGACTCTGTCCTTCGCAGGGGCAGCCGATGGAGCACAGCAGCGGGCGAGACTCAGCTGAACTGAGCAAGTTTCAGCAGGCACAGCACTGACTGCTCCTCACTGCCTGGGAGGTGAGGTAAAAAGTGAGAGCAAGTCTCTCTTTGTTTCTGCTTGCTGGAAAAATGTTCTTCCAGCCAGGAGTGCTTTTGCAGGGGCTGCATGCCCTTGCTGTGCACTCCCCACATGGCTAGTATGGACAAGGGGGTGGCTGCCTTATTCCCACAGGGTCCAGCAGCACTGGGGCATATGTGGTATAAATGGGTCTATCAGGCTGGTGAATAAAAAGTCATCAGCCATCTGCCAGCTGCTCACCAGGTCATGGACACGCTCCTTCAAGAGGCAGAAATGCTCTTGGTCTCTGTCCCTCCCAGAGTGACTGCTGCTGACATTTATTCAGGTCATGACTTTCTCAGTGGTCCTAGGAGACCTGGAAGGCAAAGCTCTCAAACAAAAGCCTTGGTGGCCTTTTGAAAAACTCTCTGTTCCCTGCTCGAAGTAGAAAAGGGGAAAAAAATACCCCTTTACTGAAGTTGTTGTGCAATGAGTCATTTGCGGCGCAGAGGAGATGGGCCAGCTTCCCTCTCTGCGCCGCAGTGATTTGACTAATTACTTCTATCTGCTCCAGCAGAGGAGCAGCCTCCTCCAGCCTTTCCGCTGGGTGAGCCCTGTCTGTCAGCAGCAGAGAAGTGGGAAGTGATGAGAAACAGCGTCCTTCTGCTTTGAGCGGTGGCATTTTGTCTGTTCCTTACCCCTGCTAGGTGGCAGGTCCCAAAATCGAGCTCAGTGAAACACCAGAGCCTCAAAAATCAAGACTGGGTAGGCTGGTTATTCTGGGGCTGTCACACAGGAGTTCACATCCTCCCAACAAAGACAGTGGCCCGTTTTACACCAGCCCATGTCTCCATATGCCCCTGGGCTCAGTGGCTGCATGGGGACAGGGCGAGGGGGATGCACAGCACATCCTTCTTGTGGTGCTCCCAGGTATCAGAGCCTCCCCCGGGTTCAGGCATGGAGCAGCCATCAGGCTTCAGAGGAAACAGTGTGGAGTTTTAAGGCAGTATTTTCTTTCAGCTTGCATCTGACGAGTTCTCGTGAAGGATTTGGGGTCTGAAGGGTCACAAATCCCACTCCAAAACATCATCCAAAATATCTGGACAGAGGGCGAGGACAGGGTCACGCATGGGGCTTCTTCCCACCCTTCCGAAATGCTACAGTTTCCTCTGAGCTGCTAAACAGGGCCCAGGGCTTCCACAGCTGTTAATTGGAGGTGAATGTTATTAAAGTATATTAGAAGAAAAAGGCAGCTGCATATACAAACTGATTATATTTTTACACTTGTTTAAAATCACAACTCTGACTTTTAATTATAGTGGATCAAAGAAAAGAACCACATTAATCCAATGTAATCACATGCGAGTTGAGTTGATAACAACATTGTATTTAATTGGCAGTAAGCTCAGGCAATGCTAAATACAAATGAAAAGCACTGACACATTCTGAAGACTAATTAATATGACAGACTGGTAGCAAATGCATTGTTTATTAATACTAATTTCCAGTGGCTGGTTCAACACCATTTTGTTGCCACAATCCCCAGTGCTGTGTCCATCAAAGCATGATATTTAAAAGGAAAATTAAATATTATTTATTTTAAGAAGGAACAAAGAAATTCAAAGATAATTAAATTATGCATTTCAAATACCAAGTTGCAGATAAAGAGCTTTAAAATATAGGATTTTTCCCTTTCCCCTTGATATGTGCATATAATTCACATTTATGTGCTACATCAGTGACAAAAGACACTTCTTTCTCTGCACATTTTAATGCAGTTAGCAAATGGAGATTTTTTCCAGGGCTGACACAACTCTCAGTGAAGTAAACAGAAGGATTACCCTCAGGACCCTGCCAAAGCCCAGCAACTCATTGGAAGAATTTCCCTTGACTCCCAAGGACTCTCAATCATATTCTAAGCTTTTCAGATCAGGACCTGTTATTTTCTCTTTTCATCCTTAGCAAGTACCTAGCAGAAATGAAGACCATTAATTCAGGTAACATCTTTTAAATACAGTGTCCTGAAAGTTTGCTAAGGCTTTCCAGAGATTCGTGTGCATTAAAATTCTCCTACCTGACTGCATCACCTTCCAGAGCTGGTTATGGACTGTAATGGCACGTATTTGTCACACCTTGTTACAGCCTTGGTCAATAGAATAATGGAATAATCAATCATCTATATTTTAGTGTGAGACAAAATAAATACAGTGCATAATAGTCAATCAGGTCTTCACCAAGGAAAAGTTGAACAATTACAGTGGTTGTCAGTGGTAAACTGCCTATGATAAGTATGCAAACATTGACCCCAAGTGTTACACTGAGAACATGGAAATTAAAACCATCTATCTTACTTGATTCAAAGTCTCCCAGATAACAAGGGTGGTATTTAAGGAAAACCTCAGCTGGACTCAGATTGCTTCTTTCTGTTAGATTAGAATTAAATTCAGTCAAAATTTAGAAAATACTGGTTTAATTAAAGATACTTCACTAGCTCATAAATTATACATTCTCTGTCCTGTTGCAAAGTTTAAGTTTGATATTAGGTGTCAGAGCTGCAGAGGATTCCTAAAGGTTAGTTCACATTCATGTGCTCTATAAGCAGACTTTTGGGAACGAAGGAGTAATTATTGAAGTTCCCAAATTGCTACCCCAGTCTGCTCAGTAAGTGCAGTCTCCCAGATTTCAGCAAAAGCAGTGTTTTCTTCAGAACTTAGTACTAATATGCAAAATAAGATGGTCAAAAGAGACCTTGGCCAAAAGTAGACATTGGCATGGAATCAAGCATGAAATATTAATAGATAATCATCTAGAAACTAATTACAAAATGTAAAAAGTCCAGCTATCTTGCACAGACCACTGCAAGGATGAGTGTTTCAGTTTCATTAGCACAGCAGCAGAAGGAGAATCCTTGCAAAATAGTTTTCTGAGCTTCCTACTGCTCATACCAATCTACATCTATGCTCGATAAAGCAATATTCATTTAAATTAGCAGCATAAAAAAATAACCTAACAATGAAGATAATAACTCACTGAAACGTACTTGTCCTGGTTTCAGCTGGTATAGAGTCCATTTTCTTCTCAGTAGCTGGTACAGGCTGTGTTTTGGATTTCGGAGGGGAATAATGTCAATAACACACTGGTGTTTAACTGTTGCTAAGCAGTGCTTACTCTGAATCAGGGACTTTCAGTGCCCCACGCTCTGGCAGTGAGCAGGTGAATGAGGAGCTGGGAGGGAGCATGGCTGGGACAGCTCTCCTGGCGTGGCCAAGGGGATACTCCATATGCTCAGTGTATTAACTGGGGGGAGCCGCTGACTGATGCTTGGGGACAGGCTGAGCATCCATCTGCAGGTGGTGAGAGATTCTACTGTGAATCACTTGGAATAAAATCATCCTAGTTGATGTTAACAAGTTGTTGTTATTATTATTGTTGTTAATATTGCTATTATACTTCATTTCCATTATTAAACTGCTCTTAACACATGAGTTCTACCTTTTTTCCAGGTCTCCTCCCTATTGCACTTGGGAGGGCAAGGAGTGAACGAGTGATTGTGTGGTTCTTAGTTGCCAGCTGGGATTAAACTGTGACAATACTGTGGATACAAATAAAAAAAGAAAACAAAATAAAACAAAGAAATATTGAGAGCAGTGCCTTCCTAGAAATGCTGGATTCCAGTGCACACTCTTGGGTCATCTCTAGGAACACAGACCAAAATGAAATGGCTGCCCATATTAAGGCGGGAGATATTGTGACTAGCTTTGAATTCTAAATCTCATCTTAAAATGCACTTGGTTCAAACAAATTAAAATTAAATTTAGTGGGAATTAGCTGGACTCAGATTTAAACATGAGTCAAAAAGCCATCCCTGAACTCTTCATCCTTGCACTGCTCCGTCAGCAATAGTGCCAAATTCTCCTGCCAACATCTCCACACCAGGAATTGGTTTGTGCCAGCACACGTGCCTGTGACAGTCCTTCCCCTTCCTAATTGCAAGGCCAGGTTACAAAAGGCAGCCTTACCCTGAGTAGAATTTACTCATGTATTTAATGCCCCACCTGTGCCCTGCCCATACCCACTGTGGTATGCAAAGGGGCACAGCCATAGCCACCATCCATGGGCTCTGCTGAATCCACTGCCATGCTGCAAAGGCTGACATTGCAGCCCAAAAGTAGCCTGGCAAACACTCCCTTTAAGAGTGGGGCTGCCCTGGGTAACACAGATCCTCAGCAGCTTGTGACCAGGAACAGCAGCATTTTCAACCAAGATGTCTCCAACACACACTGGCAAAAGCTTGGCACTGAGACAGTGGCTAACAGATGCCCATCAGTGCTGAGGAACACTGCTGGAGATGAAGATGGGAGAGGCAAACTCCCAGGCTCCAGGGAATTTGGAGGGGAACTAGAGACATTATTGATTTGCAGCATTGCTGAGAGGCTCCCTTGCTGCTAGGCAGTGCTGCCACTCAGCGAGATGAGACCCTCCATCCAAAGAGTGTCTGTGATTGCCTGAACCACTGCTGAAGACGCACATCAGTGCATCCTGAAACGGTTAGAAAAGCTCCTTATATATTGACCTAGCAATTAGCAGGCTGCTGTTGTCAGAACAGGGAGCAAAGCCCTCTGTGCAGCTCTCAGCTGCATCTACCACATTGCAGAGCTTTGCAGAGCCACAGAAAATCCCTCTGAGATGGTTTCAAAAACCCAGGGCTGATTATTCAGATAAGCCACGATGAGATAAGCTCTGATATCATCAGAAAGGGTGCAAGGCACTGTCACACGAGGAAGAGAGATGGGAAGGATGTGAACTCTATTTAAGCGGTCCCACAGTGAAACAGTTTGCAGAGAGTGCACAACTTACTGTCAGCTCTCTGTGAGCAGCTCCTTTGATTGCACTGCTCTGTGAAGGAGCACTTGTCACTTTTTATTGAGGGAGTGGGAAAGAAAGCAAAGCAGCTTGTTGCCAGGAGAAAAGATGCCACTCACTTTAAGTTAAAATATAGACAGTTGCAATGCCCTGGCTGCTGGTGATCGAGGACCAGCAGAAGTGTGAAGGAAGTATCAATGCAGGGCAAAAAAAAGAAAACAGCAAGAGACTAAAGCAAGCACAGAGCAGGGAGGGATGAGGCTCAGACTCCCTGTTTGTAGATGGGAATGCCTGACCATGCATGAAGGGAAAACAGCAGCCGTATGCCCTTCAAAACCAGCAGCTCCCACCAGGCTGAGTCAAGATGCTGTTCCCATGACTCTTGTACCCGAACACCTGTGAGACACCTGGACTGGGATAAAACCCAGACTCGGAATGACACACTGCAGAGGAGCTTTTTAAATCCTCTCTAATAAAAGTACAGTGGGTTGTTTTGCGTTGCCATACTGTGGCTGGTCACTCCTTACAGCGTTCTCCTCACTCAGCAGGTGATGAGCTCTAATCCTAATGGGGGAGAGCTGTAGCCCTGCACAGCCTGTCCTGCAGCCTTCCCACATCATCAAGCTCAGTGAAATAAATCCACCTTGCAGAGCTAGAAATCCCTCATCCCAAAGCAAGAGTATTAAAGCTTTGTGATTGTATCTCTGAAACCCAGCAAGCAGAGGAAAACAACCTGGAAAGGTACAAAAGCTCAACGGGAGCAGCCCCTTCCCCCCCTTCATTTGTCAGGATTCTGCTTGTTCAAGATAGTAATCAGCAAACAGAAAACCCTGCACAAAGAGGCTCCGGTGGAGAAAGCCCAATTTCCCCTCAGCCTCTGGTGCTTCTGCTAAGAGTTACTGTGGAATATTAAAAGGCAGAAGAGATGACAGAAGTAACTGCAAAGATGGAGGAAATGACTCTGCAGATATAGAAGGGAACAAAAATGCAAGGCAATATCACAGTATCCCAAGTACCACAAGGCAAAGCATTTCCCACTGGAACTGGGAAAGCTGCTATTTAACAGCTGGATCTTGCAGACTAACCAATTTACTTCCACAATTTTTTTTACTTCCAGCAAAGCAGAAAATATTAATAGCTACAGTTTTCCTAAATTCAGCTTCATCTTTGCCCTATTTGTCAACACAACCAGTGCAATTTCAGGCAAGACTTAGACTGTACTTTCTCATCCACACTTTGTGAGGGGTTTTGCAATTCCAACTACTGGTCCAATGGCAGAGAGGCTCCAACACCTTGTCCCAGCTACCAGGTTTTAAGGATCATATTCCTGTGCAACATAAGGGTCTGGAGCACAAATCTGATGAGGAGCAACAGAGGGAACTGGGGGCTTTTAGCCTGGAGAAGAAGAGGCTTAGGGGATATTTTATCTCTCTCTGAAAGGAGGTTGTAACCAGATAGTGGTTTGTCTCTTCTCCCAAGTAAAACAGCAACAAGATGAAATTTCCTCAAGTTGTTCTGGGTGGGTGTTAGGCTGGATATGTGGAGCTTGGGGATCTCTGCTCTGGTGCCTGGAGTACCTCCTCCCCCTCCTTCTTCCCCGACCTTGCTCCTGCAGAGCTGTTTTGCTCACAGATGCTCCCTCCTCACTCCAGGTGCAATCGTGCAGGGGTTTGTTTTTTTCTGCCCTTATTAAACTTGTTGTCCCAGAGGCACTGCCACCATCCATCACCACTGATGGGCTCAGCCCTGGCCAGGGGCAGACCTGTCTTGGCTCTATCAGACATTGGGGAAGCTTCTGGCAGCTTCTCACAGAAGCCACCCTTGTAGCCCCCGTTACTAAAACCTTGACACGCAAGCCTGATACAATTGCATGATTGTAAGATTCTATGTAGAAATCACAAATGGTGTATCTGTCCTGAACTGATGATGGATAAAGTCACTAAAATCCCATATCCATTAGCTTTAGAGGCATTAAAACACAATTAACTTTGCGTGCTGCAATGAAGGGAAAAGTGGAGGGGCTGATTTTTCTTTGTTTCTAGTCATGCTGTATTTTTCTTTTCCTATGAGCACAGGGGCTCACTCAGATTCCACAGGGGTACTGCTAATGCCCGTGTGTGTCTCTCGGTAGCACACAGCCATCCATCCCAGCAGTGGAGAGCAATTGCTAAGGAATTACACACACATTTGGCAACAGGCAATACCAATGTCACCTTCCAAACAGGCAACCAAGGCATGCAGGAGTAAACAGAAGAACAGCCTTTTCTCTGGAAGCAGAGGAAGGCAGTAGCTCCAAGTCCTACAGTACTGGGTTGTCATCTGGACCTGGCTGCATTTCCCTGAGACTCACTTCTCTTCATCTCAGCCTCTAGCTGTGACAGGTGGCATATGGACATCTTCATGCTCCTGGCCGTCCTGCCAGAGGTCACAGCTTTCTACTCCCCCAGCAAGCTGGGGGTGGTTCCTGGAAGCACTGTGGACTCTTCCCATCCTCTCTGCATTTTGAGCTCATTAGCTCTCTGCTGTGCACTGACTTCGTGTGGAAGGACTTCAGGGGACGACCCTGCCAGCTTCAGAACTGTGGGATATTTTCCTTCAGTAAAACCCCAGTTTCTGTACAGAGCACCCCACAGGCACCAAGCGCCGGGAGCATCCTGCATGCCAGCAGTGAATATGGGATAAGGCACCCTCAGAAGTGTCACACACAGCATGGCAGCAGTGCCATGGTCTGTGGGGACAGGCCACACAGAGCCCCTGGGGACACAGCCAGAGCCAGCGCTGTCCCACGGCACTCGGGGAGCACACCGGGTGTGCCTGAGCTGAGACAGCATCTCTGCTGTGTAAGGTAGTGAAAAGGCTTTTTTGCTGTCTTTTGAGTTTTTTTTCTTTTGTTTTTAAGAGAGTAGGCTGCAGATCTTGTCTGTCCCGGGAAATACGTTATAAAACTGCAATTTGCCTGTCTTGGCTCTTTCACCCTAGCATTGACCCTAAAGATGAACTCCCATGAACAAGTCTAATCCTGTTTTTCATGTTTCCCCAGGCTAATGAATATTTATGAATTGTTTCTCCAGAGCCAAAGCATGGCCCTTACAACCGGCCATGATAGTTCAATTTGTTTGCTTGCCAATTCTTTAAATTGTTTTTTTGTTGTTGTTCTTTTTGAAACTTAGAGGAAAAAAAGAATCTCATTCCCAGTTGGCTCTTATCAAAGCGTATGGGGTTTTTGTTTAGTTGTTGTTTGTTGTTTTTTTTTTAACTCAGCTGGTGCTTGGAGGCTTTCCAATTGGCTTGAATGATTAATGTGGTGCCACTGACTTGTTTTGTGTTTGTATTAACAAAAAAAAGAAAAAATAAATAAAAATAAAAAAGCACAATTCGTGTTTTCCAAAGAGCCAGTTAGGTATCTCTGATTGACCATGCCATGTAAGTTTTAAATTGTTCTTTGTATGCACAAAATGTATAGTAAAAAGGAAGCATTTCCACAGAGATGAATGGAAAATTCAAGGTTAGAGACACAGGCAAAATACCACCTCTCAGCAAGCTGTGTATTAGACTATAAT